>CAUYQV010158537.1:0-40815 GCA_963574575.1 Galagoides demidoff | reverse complement strand
GTTGTGGCGGGTGCCTGTGGTCCCAGCTACTTGGGAGGCTGAGGCAGGAGACTCACTTGAGCCCAGGAGTTGGAGGTTGCTATGAGCTGTGATGCTATGGCACTCTACCCAGGGGGATAGCTTGAGGCTCCGTCTCAAAAACAAAAAAAACAAAAAAAACTTTGTTTCCTCATCTGCAAAACAAAGTTGTTAAATACATAGTTGTATAAGATGAATCGAGATAACAGAAGGACCTCAGGTAGAAAAGGTGACCGATGCTCAGTGTTTCTGCAGAAGCATCATCGTCTTCCCTGGAGGTCTTCAGTGGATTACTGAAGAAGATTGTGGGACTGGTTTAGAGCCATTTTCCTTATGAATAATTTCTTTCTCTAGTTTAATGTGATTAAAGACATTGTCTCCAAACAGCTCAAGTGAGCAGAAGTTGATAAAGGAACACAGTGTGTGTATAGGAAAAGACACTAACTGCCTGCCAGAAATTTGGAGCTTCAGGGGAAAAGACCCATCTGAGGGGTTACTGCCCTGTTTCTTACAAACAGATGATTCGGGACATTTACCACTGGTTCAGACTGATTGAGTCCAAGTCAGTACATTTTTGCTGTGATCTCCAGCCTGTTTTGCAATCATTTCACTAAAAAAGTTCACCTGGGTGGGGTAGCCAAAATTGTCCTAGGAGCTTAAGGGCATTCCAAGGCACTCCTAATTTGAATTTGTCGAGCTCCTGCTCTTGAGAAGCCATGGGTATAACAAGACATAGTTCAGGGCTATCAAGTAGAAGTCAGTGGCCCTCTCTTGTGCACAGAGCACTAAATGAATTGGACCAATTCTTTCTTTCTCAGCAAGGATGAGATATTCATGCCTCTCTCCTATGAGATAAAGGGACAGCATGTTTCTGCCATGGGGCTATATAATCCTGGCTTATTTTAAGTCTCCTCTTGATTCATCAGGTAACTGGGCCCCATGTTTTGTTCACTGTATCTCTTTATACCTTGGTTTATGAGTATTTTGGAAATTATTCTTAGTTAATGGTGACTTCCAGATTTATTTTTCATCCCTTCTGGAATAGATAAGTAAATTTTGTAGATAAGAAAGAATAAAGTTATAAACTTCTTATAAAAAATTAACTTTATTATATGAAATATTAGTGTTTCTTCTTTTTCCCAGGAAGCATTTTCTTTTTTTTTTTTTGAGACGGAACCTCAAGCTATCCCCCTGGGCAGAGTACCGTAGCATCACAGCTCACAGCAACCTCCAACTCCCGGGCTCAAGTGAGTCTCCTGCCTCCGCCTCCCAAGTAGCTGAGACCACAGGCGCCCGCCACAACGCCTGGCCATTTTTTGGTTGCAGCCGTCATTGTTGTTTGGTGGGCCCGGGCTGGGGATTTGAACCCGCCACCTCAGGTGTATGTGGCTGGCGCCCCAGCCAATTGAGCCACAGGCGCTGAGCCAGCATTTTCTTTTCATTACCTTTTTTTTTTTTTTTTTTTGAGCTAGAGTCTTATTGTGTCACCCTGGGTAGAGTGCCATGGCGTCATAGCTCATAGCAACCTCAAACTTCTGGGCTCAAGTGATCTTCATCCCTCAGCCTCCAAAGTAGTTGGGACTATAGGCACTCACCACAATGCCCAGCTAATTTTTCTATGTTAGAAGAGATGGGGTCTGGCTTTTGCTCAGGCTGTCTTAAAAACGTCCACCTGCCTCAGCTTCCCAGAGTGCTAGGAGCACAGGTTCACACTGTGCCTGTTCTCTCTGGGAGCATTTTCAACCCAGGGCCCATACCAGATACCCTCCCCTGTATAAGGTTTTCCAGTATCTGCCCTTTCCTTTGAGACTCTTGGGAATGCTCAAGTCCTTCCAAGCAAAACTGCTTCTCTGCTCCCAGGCAAAGATTGTTAGATTATTGTCCCCCACTGCCGTGGCCTGGTGCACACTGCACTCTGCCATTTGCCTTCCAGCACATTTGTCTAAGAACCTTCATCACCTCCCTGTCACTGTCATCTGCTTGTCTCCAGGGTCTCCATTGCTTCCTATTCAGACGTCCACATCTCCTTTCCATCTTACTCCCTGCCACCCCCTTAATCCCACTGAGGTCACATTTGCTGTATTTTGTCATCTACGGAGAGGTTACCTCCCTCCCTCAGAGAGACCAGGCGGTAATGCAACCGTGGATGAGGCCAAGAGGAGGACATGTGAGGCCCTGTCTCAGCTTCATTATTGCCTAGCTGTGTAGCTTAGAGCAAGTGACTCTGCCTCTCTGGATCTCTTTCCTTATGTGTAGAGGACTAAAATTGTTAGAGCTTATTCTTTAAATTATTTCTAGGATGAAATAAAATAATGCTATTCAGAAGCACTGTGCAGACTGTGCTATCAGCCACCCAGCTGGGTGGCACACCTGTCATCAAACCGTCCCCTCTGAGTTGGACTGCCTTCTCTGTAGCCACCTCTCCTCCCCGCTTCTGACTAGCCTGTGTGTGTGTTTACCCTGTCTGCCTCCCTCACCGCCTCCTTGCTCTCTCTTAGTTCTGCCTCTTAACTAACCCTCTCTTGCTTTCCTGCTTGTTCCAGCCCTGTGTGAGTTTTGTCAGTACAGCACATGTTTACTGATGCTTGGCCTGTCCCAGACACTGTGCTAAGTGCAGGGAAGACAGAGAGTTTGTCTCACTCCAAAGGGACTTAGAGAACTGGGTGTAGAAGACGGGCACACCAATGGATCATGTGCCCACGGGCTGTAAGATCTACAAGCAAGGAGCTGTTCCAGAGTTTTCCGCCAATTTCCCAGGCCTTGCCAGTGACCCTGAGCACCCTGCTGTCTTACCTGCTCCTTGTCTGGCAGATTCTGCTGGTGAAAGTCTGAAACCCACTGCGGAGAGGTCCCACTAGAAAATGATGCTGTCTGACCTTGGCTTGCCCTCCTCTTCTACAGCCATCTTTAAGCCCTCACTCTTGTGCACCAGGCTCAGGGTTGGGGATGCATTTTGTCTCTGGCAAAAAGAGAGACTGTAAGTCTGTGTTCCCACAAGGGCCTCCCTCCTTGCCCCATGGCTCACTACCTGCTGCCAGCCTGGTTCTCTCACTTTCCTACCAGCCCGAAGGAAGAGCGGGCTGTGAACAGCCCCTGGTTTCACTTGGGCCCAGGTTCTATCTCCTGAGGATTCAGTGGGACCCCGCTGATCTTGGGTCTCCCTGGTACCTTTATATTCCCCTTTCCACCCCCTCCCTCCTCTCCCAGCAAATGTGCTCAGGTACCCCATTCATTCCTCAAACTTTGCTGTTCTTTTTGAGCTTATGAGCCAACTATCTTGGGGTTTTTTCACTGCCATGTATCTCAAAGGAAAGGACAGTGGAGACTATGCTTGCTATGCAGCAATTTGTTGTTTTGGGGACCAAAGGTTGGGCCCTGGGCAGTGGCACTCACCGATGCTCAGAGAGGAGGGAGATGAGGGGAGCCAGAGAGGAAGGGAAACAATAGAACACACACCAGAGGAAGATAGAAGGGAGAGAGAGCTGAGAGAGAGATAAAAGATAGGAAAAGGGAGAAAAGGGGAGCTATTCCCCCACGGCAGACTCAGTAACACCCAGCGCCCTTAGCGCGTAGGACTCACTGCCACCCCTTCTGCCCCACAGACCTACAATACCCATATAGGTACAGACCTGCACACAGACACCTGTCCCCCTTCACTGACCTGGGTGCCTTCTCACAGACATGTGCCTCAGTGTCCCCATGTGGAAAGAGACGCATAACCCTGTGAACATACCCCAGATATGTGCTCCAAAGGGGAGCCTCAGAGTTCCCCCCAGAAGAGACTTGCCTGTGGGTCCTCCTGCCACATCTCAGACAGGGATGCAGAGGGGCTTCTGTGCTCAAGGCTCAGCAGAGCTGGGGGAGTCAGGATAGCTCCTCTGCCAAATAGCACAACTTGAGCTTTCTACTGTTTGGTCAGTTTTGCTTGCTAAATTGTTAGCTAGTTTAAAAGCAGCAGCTATAGTCCCAAAACTGTAGAGAGCAAAAATGATAGTGACATCACTGATAATAATAGCTGCCATCGCTGAGCATCTCCGGTCACCGGACTGTCTCCTTCCCATCTGTGATCTCATTGAAATCTTCCAACAGCCCCGCAAGGCAGATATTATTAGCTCCATTTTACAGATCAGTAAACCAAGACCCCCAGAGCTTCAGTAACTTGCTCCAGTACAGACATTATGTATGTATGATTCCATTTTTATATAAACAAACAAGAATTATATGTATATGTATATATAACTCAGAAATTCGATGTATATGTCTACATATAGAGAGGCAGAAATCTGGAAAGAAATACACCAAAATGTTTAACAGTAACTTGTGATGGAAGGAGAGGAGTTCTGCATGCTTTTTATTTTATTTTCCATATTTTCAAATATGTTTACAATGAAGAAGTATGGTTTTTATAATTGAAAAGCTTTATTTTGAAAACTGAATAGTTTGTTCTAGCCAATTGTTCTCTCTAGCTGCCATCTCTCCCTCCTTGTTTTCTCAGAGGATTTATTAGATGTTTGGCTCTCCTGTGAAAACTGCTCCAAAATCTTTTCAACATTCTCTCTCACTCTAGCACTTTCAAGGACTGTGCCACCAGCCTGACTGAGAGCAATGATGTTGGCAGAGCTAACTTAGAAGGGGAGATTTAGCGAGGAAGGCTGCTAAGCCCTTGTCATCCCAAATTTCCACTCCAAAAATTTGAAGCTAAGATTTGTATTTACCAGTGCCTCTGTGGGTTTTGTGAGGAGGCTCCATATTGGAACTTTCTGTGTTTATGTAATGGTCTCTTGTTTTCATGAAAGAACTTTTTGACATACGAACCAAAGGATGATTATAGGCCAGTGGGGTTTGGTATCTAACTGCAAGATGTAAGAATGACGGAAAGAAAGACCCCAAGAGAAAAAAACAGATCCTTGAGTCAAGGCTTGATTTGCTCACCTTCAGCCTGCCACCGCCACCTTGGTCAGAGACTACAAATGTCATGAAATTTGAGTCAATGCTAATAACTTTATTCTGTTGTACTCCGTGACTTTCACTTTCCTTGAGTTTAATCCTTGGTGGTAAGAGCCAGCAGGGATAACTAGCATTTTAAGTAAAGTGGTAGGAGCCTGAAACATGTAAATTTGAAGGAGGTTTGCTCCTCTGCAGATGATTTAAATGTTAAATACGTCCCCATGCAAGGGATACACGAAATGGAATCTGAAAACTATTATCTCCTGGAGAAATGAACTCTCAATTTACTCACTGCACAGGAAGGGCGGATTCTAGTCATTTTCACTGCCAGCAGGTGCCCTTTCTGTGCATAATAGACTTCGCAAGTGTAATTAACACATGAGGACCACTGCTGCCAGTTTTTCTTCAGGTACATGCTGCTAGGAGTTTTCAGGACAACTGTGTAGGCCACAAGTGCTTTTTATATTATGCCTGAAGATGAGGTATTCATTGACTTCTGGACAAAGACATGTTAAATGAGGCTGAGCACAGATCCTGCTGGTGGTGTCATAGGCCATGGTCCTTTGGCCCAGGAACCCCAAAAGCTATATCGCAGCTTTTGGTAGACCAGAGGCCAGTTGAGCAAAGGCTCTAGTTTGTGTGTAGTTAATAAATGGAAAGCAGAATCCTGAAAACCCTGCAATTATGTAGAAGACTCTAATTGTACATTCACAAATACAACAACCAATTATCTGAGTTAACTTTAATTAGAGTTATAATCACAGATTTTAATTATCTGAAAAAAATCAGTTTAGTAGAAATGGGCTGCCCTAAATATTTCCCAAATTAATTTTTCAGGTCCGTTCCCATTTTTGGAGAAGGGTGGTGACATGGGAAGTGCCCAAGCTTTAGATTCATACAGACCTAGACTCAAATCTCAGTTTCATGTCTTATTAACTACGTAACTATCAAAAATCTGTTTACCTCTCTGATGTGCAATGTCTTTTTCTGTAAAATGGGTATAATTTGCCTTTTTTGAAGAGTGGCTATAGGCATTCAAGGTAGTAGTCATCAGGTGGCACTCAGGGGCTACTCGGTAAATGGCAATTGCTCTTATCGCCGTTTTTATTATAAACATGGGGTCTGGATTTTAGTTTCCAGAAGGTTTAACTCATATCAAACATTCTTCTGCTGCCTTGTGAGCTCAGGGGAAAACTTTATAATTTATCTTCTCTTTTTATCCCTCAGATTGTTTTTATTTTGATTTTTTTTTATTTAACTTGAGTTATTGTATGGTTGTTTTCATTTGCAGCTGTGGCATAAGAATGAAAAGAAAAGAAACAAAAGCAGATGGCAGAGAAAACGAAAGGAGTAAGACATTTCCAGCCCTTATGAATATTTAAAAACATGTGCTGCTGGTTCCTTTCTACTTTAGATCTGTGCCATTCCCTTGACTTTGAAAGTGAAACCGAGAATGTTCTCTACCTTAGCTTATGGCAGCCCTGACCTTGGCCAGTGTTGGGAAAGCCTTCCCATTTCTGGGACGAAGGATTAACTTGCTGGTGAGAATCGGCTTTCCCTTTCATAATAACAATCACCATCTATCAAGTACCATGTATGTTACAAGCACTTTACAAATGTTATTGCGGATCTTCAACACCAAACTGTAAGGTAAAAATGTTAGCTCCATTTTATGTGTTAGGTAATCGAAGCTCAGAGATGTTTAGTGACTTACCTACTATCACATGGCTGAGAAACAGTGGAGCCTGTATTTAAAATCCAAGGCTGTCTGACAGTAAAGCTTTCTTTGCTAATTTCCTCCAAAAGTGTTAGAGAATAAATTGTACCCATCACCAAGATTTTGTGAAAAAATTCTTCATGTAGGTTTCTTGATGACTTGCTAATTGTAGACATATGTTGTCATTCATTAATTATTCATTCAACAAATATTTATAGAGCACTTATTATGTACCAGGCACTATGCTAATTAAATTTTACTAATAAAAGGTCCCAGTAGAAGCCATGTGGTATTTCCCATGTAAATATATTTTTCTCCCTTTCTCCTTCAGAAGTAGTCCTAAATAAGGACCATAAATCAATTCCCAAATTGAATTGTATATTTGGTTTATTCTAGGCACTTATTGAAATACCTTTGTGTTTAAAATATTTTCAAAGCAGAGCTAGACAAGTTTATACTTTTTCCCAGTGGACAGCCAGGTCAGGAGAGCCAAGTTGGTAGCTAACTCCTGGTGCTTTCTGAGGGCATTATTGAACTGAAAAATTAAATAGGATATGTATTTTGTGATTAGGGTTCAGATTTTGCATTTGACATTGTAAAATGCCTTGCATTTCCAAATGACTCTGTAAGCCACTCTCACCCTCTGAGAATGAGGGTACCCAGATTCTCTGTGAGAGGTACTAGTTTCAGGCCCTTTATAGGTGCTGTATGTAGGGGTAGTCGATCAATGCTCACATGCTGCATCATATATTCCATCTTGATTTTCCAGCAAAAAGTCTGAAATATAACTGACCACAAGTGTACGGTCAGTGTGGGTGATGGGCCATCAGTCTGGACATAGCTCTGAAGTGACATTCAGTTAATCAGAGCTGGATTCATTCCAATCACTGTCTTCATTGATGCCGTGAAGTCTTTCATAGGGAATAAATCAATGTTAAATTAAGTGGGATCATTGATATTCTTGGTGGCAGAGACAGAAATCAAGTAAAAAATGTGGTGTGAGAGGCCAGGCTCTGTAGCTCATGCCCATAATCCTAGCACTCTTGGAAGACCAAGGCAGGTGGATTGCCCAAGCTCACAGATTCAAGACCAGCCTGAGCCAGAGCAAGACCTCATCTCCAAAGATAGCCAGGCGTTGTGGAGGACACCTGTAGTCCCAGCTACATGGGAGGCTGAGGCAAGAAAATCTCTTGAGCCCAAGAGTTTGAGGTTGCTATGAGCTGGGATGCCACAGCACTCTACCAACGGCCACAAAGCAAGACTCTGTGTCTAAAAAAATAAAAAAAAGTATAAAGCTTAGTGGTTTGTAGTATCTTCAATGTCCTGTCAAATATATCAGATGTAGATGATGTGTCTTAGATGGCTGGCATCCAGTCTTTAGCCTGGTTCCTCCACAATTCCTCCTGAGTCTGCCCTGAAAGGCACAGGTGCCAGGACTGCGGTGGGACAGCTATCACCCAGCCTTAGCAGTGTCACTCCCATAATGAGACTTGCAGGATTAGAAAAGACATAGTGTCTTTGAAACATAGGAATGACCATTCCAGATTGAGGAGATGGTAGTTGTCTGCTTACTCCTGCCCACAGCTAACCACCCTGGTGGGCTTCTACCTCCCGGCCACTGTACCTGCCCCTGCACCTCTGGACCCCTCCTGCCAGCCTCACCTTCCCAGGTCCCCTCCTATGGCCTGATGCCACAATGGCAGCAGCCTGCTTAGCCTGCCTCCTCTCTCCTGTTTCTGCAGCCTCCCTGGGACACAGCTGGTTCTGACTTCCCCTTACCTTACCAAGCCTTGGCCAGGTTTTCTACTTCTCGTGACACATTCTTTGTGAAATTCCTCACTCCTCCCTGACCTGGACTCTGGCTTGAACCCAACACTTTGAAAACTTGGGAGCTTCTGAGGCATAGTGTAGTGGTCTCTGCAGCAAAGACACTCTAGATGTGTTCCTGGGAACCATATATATTACCAATAAAGCAGGAGCCAGGAGCCACAACCCACGTAAGGTCAGGGTCACAGGAAGCTGCAGCAGTGGACTAAGTTACCTCGAGGCAGGGCTTTGGGGTAAGTGTCCCTGCTCTACCCTGTTCTTGGTGCCAGGGAAAACCTGAGAAGCACCATCACAGTGCCAGGCTCCGAGTAATCTCTCAGCAAATGCAGGTTTGGCTTCCCCTTAACCATGTGAAAGGAGCCCCTAGATTAAAAGGTAATTGGATGCTGTGCATTTTGGTATATAGTCCTGGAAAATAAAAAATCTCTCCCTATTATTACCATTGACATGAAGTTTTTATACCATGTTCTGTTACTTTCTCTTCACTAATCTCTCCATAGCCCTCTTTCTCTTTTTCATTTCTCATTTGTTTGTCTCTCACTCACTCATTCCTACATTTCTACAAGAGCCTCCCGGGCTGCTGGTGGCTCACAGACTGGGACCTCTTTGACAGCTGGCTTTAGCTGTTCTGGTTCTCGCTGAATTCTCTGCGGCCACAGGGAGCCGGGTCTCCTGACCTTTCCTCTGTGATTAACTTCTCCTGCTGCAGTGGGCTTAGTCCTGGAGCCCTTCCTAATGTTTTCCAAGTCTGTCTCCTTCCGGTAGACTGAGGAGGCGCAAAAGGGCCGACTACTGCAGGCTTTGATGTTGCCCTTTCCCGGTTTCCATCTGGGCGTTATCTTTGTAATTCATGTGTTCATTTCTGTTGGGTCTAGCAATGTGGAGCTCTAGAAGGCATCTCCGCTGCCCCCACTCCTGTGGGTTGCCCCAGGAGTCCACGGAGCCACACTCAGAAGGGCACTGTCCTCTTCCCCTCTCCCTGATGAGCACCGTGATACCCATGTGTCTTGCATTAGCAAACCATCTCCACTGCCGCCAGCTCACACTCCACTCCGCTGAGCTCACCTCTGCTGCTCCCAGGCCTTGTGTCTGGGCTGCCAAAACAGTAAATGGAAACTAGGTGGTCACTGCCTTCTCTCCTACTCTAGAATTATTCTGATGTCCTCATGGATTCTCATCCTCTCTTGTTGCTTATAAATCAGAGATGGGTAGATTGGAAACCAGGAAAGAGGTTAAATACCTTTTCCCCTAAGAAAAGCTTGCTTAACTCATAGCATTCACACCAATTCTACTTTTCAAGCCATACTTTCTGCTTCACACCAGCTGTGACCTTTGTTGAGTCACTTAAACTCTTGGAACCATAAATTCCTTGTGAATTATGGCGATTAGCTTTTCAAGAGTGCTGTGAAGATGAAATGAGGTAATCTTAAACCCTCCTATTGTGTTCCCCACAGCACCCTGTGAGTCTCCTTGCAACAGATTTCTGTGAATAATAATTTGCTTATTTAATCTACTGTTGACTGTAAGCTGCAGTAGGCAGGGCCCAGATCTTGTTTTCTCTCTTCTCCTCCCAGCCAGGAGTGCCTGGCATGTATTAATATTAATAGTGATATTTGTTGACCGACTGAGCAACATGTAGCAAATGCATCATAAGAAAAGTTTTCTCCCTTTCCCCTCCCGAAGAACCTTTTAAAAACCCAAGCTGCTGAGTGGATAGTTTGTCTTCCCTTGTGGGCAACCACAAGTCACATCTTGTTTCCCTCTTTGGGTTTGTGGCCAGAGTGCTCAGAGCCAAGTTTATGGCCATCCCAGCAGGTGTCACAGCATGGCATTGAAGTGGTAACCTCACCCCAGCTTTCATTTCTTTTCCTTTTGCCCTTCTTTCCTGCTTTTATTACTGAATTGAAAATATTCATACAAATTGCTTTAAATCCTGCTTGGAACACACAAAAAAAGTATCAATCAGTTCCGGCTCATAAATCAAATATAGTTTTATTCTGGCTATGAATCCACTGACTGTATTTTCTTTAGCTGTAATTACCAAATAACCCCTTTTCGTTAAGAGAAGTCACTAGTAAGAGTGGTATGAGAGACTCGGAAGTAAGATTTGGGCTGAAATGGCTGTTATCATGGTGACCATGGGAAGTTTCTGAAGTACCTTTTTAAATCTGTAAAATGGATGATATCAATTGGATTATTTAAGGATTAAATCAGTTAGCTAGAGCCTTCACCCTTGGTATTTGGTATGCACTTAGTACATAGCTTAGCTCAGCTGTCTTTTTTCCTGCTCTGTACACAGCACCCCTGTAGACTCGAGATGGGAAACAGAATCCTGTTCATCTGTGACTGACAATCTAGAACACCCATTCACATGAATGAGCCCGAGCTTTATGTAGATGGGTCACCCAGACAAAAGCCTCTGAAGAGAGAAGCATTAGCAACCACCAGGTGATCTGAGAGATTGGTGACCTGGGCTCAGCCAGGGCTGGTGGGTTTGAACCCGGACCAGACCTGCTAAACAGCAATGACAAGTACAACAAAAAATAGCCAGGCGTTGTGGCAGGGCAACCCGTAGTCCCAGCTACTTGGGAGGCTGAGGCAAGAGAACAGCTTAAGCCCAAGAGTTTGAGGTTGCTGTGAGCTGTGACACCATGGCACTCTACCTAGGGCCACATAGTGAGACTCTCAAAAAAAGAAAAGAAAAGTGGAGCTAAGGCCTGCAGGGGTACCAAGTTACTAAGAGCTCAGAGGCATTTTAGAACCAGAAACTTCCTATGGTGAAGCAGGGACCCAGAGCTCAGACAGAATGTGGAGGGTCATAGGACTTGGCACAGCCGCATGCTGCCCTCAGGGAGCGGGTTAGAGAAACCTCCAGTTCTCCTTCCCCTTCTCCTCCATGGGCTCTGGAAATACCAGAATCCCAGGAAGTAATAAGTTTGTTCTATCTCAGCCTAGGGGCCTGGGTTCTAGTCCTGCTTCTGCCCCTTACTAGCTGTGTAATGTCAGGTGAGTTATTTAACGTCCCCAACCTTAGTTTCTCTATCTATGAAATTGGGTAGTACTAATAGCCCCTGCTTGGTACCACTGTCATGAAGATCCAGTGAGAAAATTCTGTCAAGCCTTAGCCTAGAGCTGGCTTGCAGCAAATTACAGTCAGCAGTGGCTGCTCACACCGGCTCCCCGTCCGACACTGACCGTTACATTAGCCTGAGTGTAGAGCATCTATCTAGTCATATAAGACAGACCAAAACTGTGATCATTTGTGGTCTCCAGCAAGATGTGTTATATGGTCTTTGTTCTTATTCTTTTTCCCACACTTCTGTCCTTTAACCTCTAACAAAGCCAGGCCTCATTATTTCAAGCAGAATTTAGAACTGTAAGACAAGCTATATTTACACTTTTGTTTCTTTTCAAAAAAAGAAAGAAAAAGCTCAAATGAATAAGACCTCTTTCAGAGTTTTCCTTTCCTTTCAAAATAGTGAACTGAGGAAAGACTTGTGGGATCTCCTTTCCTGGATCAGGGTATTTGGTTAAGAAGGTGGCAGGCCTCTGAGAGGTAAGGTGGGTACTGTGATGTGTAAATTGTAATGCTAATAACTATGCATTTATAGGAAGAAAAAAGAAAAACAATGGTCTTTCCAAATCCCTAGGCTGCCCTAAGCTATGTTCTTTCCTGATGTCAAAGAGGTATTGCTCACCTGGGGGTGGAGGGCCCTCCTGCCGCTCCCTTCTCTCTCCTCCCCTCCCCCTTTGTCTTGGGAAGCTGGATTTTATGTATTTGAGCAGCCAGTGTTCCTTCGTTTTACCTGACTCATTCCAATTAGTAGCTGTTCACCTCGGGGGAACATAATTAAGAGGGGGGGAAAGGAATTAAACAAATTATGAAGGTGCAGTAATAATGAACAGGGACCACAGGACCATTAATAAGTCTGCAGTGTGGATACTCCTGCCTGTTGGTTGTTAGGAGGGGGCTGATGCTGCAGCACTTACCTGGGAGAGAAGAGCTCTGCGTGGCACGCCTGCAGGAAGAAGACTGGATCCCCAGAGCTCAGTTCCTTTTGGCTAAAGGACTAGGTACTGTGTGACATCGTGGGAAGACCACACATAGGCTCTGGGTCCTCAGCCCTGAGTGTGAAGTGTGGCTTCACCACCAAATAGCTATGTGACCTTGGCGAATTACGGTAACTTTCTGAGACCATTTCCTAACCTGAAAATGTAGATCATAGCACTACCTTGCAGAGTTACCTTGCAAATATGTGTGTAAGCCATGAAAGTGATTATAGTAGCTCAATAAAAATTCCTTTCCCCTTAGGAGGATTCAAACTGAAGATATCTTTCAGGCAAAAGTCATTATATTGTCACTGCTTGACAGTAGCAACAGAACCCCTTTTACTTTTCAGGATGTAACTGATAAAGTCAGATAGTGCAGTAATTCCCAGGGAACGAAGGCCGAGTAGGGATATTACCTGTTCTGTTAATCCAGGATGTACAACGGCATCCTGCAGGTGCTGTCGACCATACGGTAGTTGACACAGTTATTTGTGGCCTGCCTATGCATGAATTTGGTCATAGCGGTTAATATTAGCACTGCTATAATTTAATTATGTGTGTTGTTCGTTCTGTACGGGTTGGGTTTTATTGCTGTTTAACATGTCTTGAAAATAGTACTAAGGTTCAGCCTTGAAACATAAGGTCCCTATGGATGCTGAGAGGTACCCGAGCAGGAAGGCAGGTATATATTTGCCTGGGTGAAGCAGATGTTTGTATTCAAATTCTCTAGAAGAGCAGCAAAACAAGTTCTTTCTCAGACCTGAAAGAGAAGATCACTTTTAGTAGAAGTTCTGTTTTGTTCTGTCACTGAGATAATCCTTGGAAAAACATGGACATTGATGATTCTAAATCAGAAAATTCTTCAAATGAGTTGAACTCTGAAGAAGTTCTTTAGGAGTAACTTACCCAATTAATTTTGCTTTGTTTTTTTTTTAATATATGCCAGAGAGTGGTAAGAGATTTTTTTGCATTTGTTATTCCAAGTGATTAGAAAGCACCGAAGCATTGTTTCCTTGGTAGTTTTTCCATTCTTAAGGGTATATTAAAGAGGGAAGGCACCCTTCAGAAGAAAGTTAGGAGCAACTCTACTGAACTCAGTGGTAAATATGGGAGGCAGGAGCATTCTTGGGAGTCAGAAACCCCACGATGATACAGCGATGTATGTCATGTACCTCCCATTCATCATGGAGTCTTGGCCCTTCTCATCACTGGTCTGCAGGTGTCCTGCATGGAGGTGTTCTTCAGAACCAGGCTGGAATAAAAATTCATTCCATGAGGGATTGGCTGGACCCATGATGCCAGCCATGCCAGGGGCCCAAAGACAACATATTTGGATTTGACAGCCACTTAGTGAATACCTGCCCTTTGCTGTTCCTGTGTCCCCCACAGATTGTCCTAATAATACTTTGCTAAGAAATTATATCACAACAATCCTGAAAGATGTCCACTGTGGCAAATGCTGCCCTTTTGGAAAGTACTTTGTTAATATACAACAAAAGATACAAAAAAATAGTCCTGCCCTTTGGTTCGGTAGTTTCATGTCTGGGAATTTGTGCATGTGAAGTTGTTTATTTTTATTATAATGTCATTTATAATAGTGAAAAGATAGAAGCAACTTAATGTCTAACTTTAAAGATATCATTCAATAAACCATAGTATATGTATACTTGGAATATTATGCCGTCTTTAAAATAATAATCACAAAGTGTATAGGGCAGTATGGGAACTGTTAACATAGCCAATGAGAAAACAATAAAATGTATGCACTTTATAATTCAAACATATAAAATTGTTCATGTAGGCCAATTTTAGAAAGAAATAATACAAATATAGTTGTTACATTAAGGTAATGTAAGCATAGATCAGGGTTTTAATTTTTTTTCTCTCAAACGTGTTTTTATAATTAAAAGGCAATAGGTTTCCAAGAAAATGAGTCAGTAGCTACAATAATTATTCAAGTATATTAAGAATGGAAGTGTTTCCAGAACATACTTAGAATGACCCGGCTCTGTACTTGCCACATGGAGATGGTTAAGGAGACTCTGGATTCCTTTTCCTTTCCTCTCTCCATTTGGAATTTGTAATCATGTATTTGTAGAGCAAAAATGTAGTAGATGCAGGGAAGTATTTGAGGCTTTGTAAGCCAATGATCACAATGTAAAAGGTATTTGTCCAAATTCACATTCATACAAAACAGGGAGCTGCTGTGATTTCAGAATAAATGTGTTTAAAATATTTTCTAAACACAGACCTATTGCAGTCCTAACAATACTTGGCTAAGAAATTATACTTTTATGATAGGCCGTAATTACTCTTTAGAATATTATTGGCCTTTAAAAATGCCCACCTAACGATTCCTGAAGAGTGAATCCCATCTTATCCTTTCTTGCGTCTGCAGTTACTTCTATGAGACTACTTTTTCCTCTGTTTCAGCATATTGCTGACTTTTATCGCAGGACAAAGGGCATGGCATTAAAACCTACGTACATAAGAACCTATGGTTAAATTATAAAGAGGGTTTTTGCCGTAGGTATTTATTTTCACCTTTATCTCATAGTCATATGGATGTCTTTTTCTATATGTTAACTTATTTGTTGGATTTTCAGTTCTGAAATTCTGATTAAAATGCACAGTCACTGGCCAATTGCATGATTAAATGCAGGAGCTAAAAAAATTGTTAAGAGTTAGTTGAATATCATGGATTTGAGCTTTTCTCCCTTCCATGTGTTAGGCTGTACTGTACTTCTGGACGCATGAATAAGTGGCCATTTTTCTGGAATTTTGCACTCTCCCTGCTTCCTTTCATTGCATTAGGCAAGGTCCCACTAGATGAGACATTTGCAGTCTTAAGACTTCCTGCCGGGGTTCAGACTTTGTATTTTTGACATTGAAGCTGTCGTGTTCCTGAAGCTACTTAATTAGAAACACATTCATTTCAGTGTACACTGGAAAAAGCTTGGACAGCAGAGCCAGACACACTGGGAAGTTTGAGCATTTGTGTAGCTGGCAGCTAAACTAATGGTTTACAGTTTAAGAGAAAAAAATATCACAGGGCATTTCCTTGCCCCTAGAAGCGAAGAGAAGCCAAATGTGCACAGTAGATATCTTTATAAAAAAAAAAGAGAGAGAGAGAACGCGAAGAAGAAGAAGAAAGAAAAGGACAACTCCACTTTCGCTGCAGTTGTGTGTATAGTTTGTTCTTTAGTCTTTAGCTATTATTTCATACAAAAGTCTTCCAGAAGAATAGTACCCAAACGGTGCTGCTAATATTCAATCTGTTTTACAGTTTCCCAAGATATACTACTGCTGAGATCTATATTAAGGAAGAAACATTTTATATTCTGGGGGAAGGATTTTTGCTTGAAGAATTTTATTTGTTGGATAGTAATGAGAGAATTGTGTCCTATTTTATTTTTAAATTTTTGAGCAGTTTTACAACGTACATTTGATGCTTGAAACCCTTTCTTGCCTATCCATTATTTTCGAGATAAAGACAAAACTCCTTAGTATTCAGTTGGAAGCAAACCTCTCCTGCCTCATTACTTAACCTACTCCCTATTATCTACACATTTCCACGACACCAGCTGCCCCAGAAAAGAAGTACCTGGCCACCCAGTCCTAGACAGGCCTCTTTCCTCTAGGGTCATGAATACCCTGTGTACATTTCATAGGATGCATCACATACTAGACAGACAAATGGAAACATGGCCAGTCACTCCCTTCCGCTCTGCTCTGTGGCCTCCCTAACCTCTCCCCCAAGAAAAACATTGCTTGGGAGGTGAGCATGAGGAGTTTACGGTCCACATTACAAGGTCAGCGTGGCACGAAGGAAGAAATGGGTACTTAGGAGTCAAATCCCAGGTTTACCACTGACTTTGTTGAGTGACAATAGATAAATGATTTACCCTAAGTCTCTTTCCTCCGTGAAATGGAGGTAGTACCCACCCTGCAAGGTTGTGTGGATTAGAAAAGATGAATATTAAGTTCCTCAGCTAGCACATTGATCGTTGGTAGGTAGCTTGAATGAGAATGTTTACACAGAGAGAGGGAGGGAGAGAGACTTCTGAAACCAAAGGAAGGACCTATTTAGTTAAAACACCCAGATTTTAAAACCTCTAGAGTTTTCATCCCCTTGCTCTCACTAACTTAGAGAACTCGTTGCCCTGTGAATAAAGCAGTTGGCAGAGGCTTTAGGAATTGTCATGTCATTGCATGGCGTGTATGGAACTGGGGAGGAGATGCCTGCTGGCGGCTGTCCAAGTGCTTTGTCCAATCAGAAGGGACAGTTAAGTCGCATCTTTTGATCACAGAAAGAAACACCAAATAAAAAAAATCACTCTTTTTTAAAACACATCATGCCCTCCATTTGACCCTAACTGCTTTTTCTGTTGTAATCACAGCAATAATGGCTCCTGTTTGTATCAAGAACTATACTAATTGCTTGACATATATTTTCCCTTGCTCCAATAACCCCATGCCAGTCTGATTCCAGCATCCCATTTTCAAGATAAGGCGACAGAGGCTGTGCAGTTGCACGGCTGCTACTTAGGGTCTGACACCAGGGGTGATTTTTGATCAAGGGTGATTTCCTTCCTCTCCTCCAACACCCCTCCCCCCCAATGCTGTTTGCAATGCTACCCACATTTTGAAATTCTTTTGAAGTTTCTAAGCTTGGGAACAAAATGTCATATTAGGGTTTTTGTTGTGAAAGGAAATGTAACTGTGCATACGTTTATTAAAACAGTTTTTCTCCAAATAGCGAACCGTCTGTAATATTCTGTCAGAAGCAACAGACATTAAAGCAGCCGTGTGTCTCTGTTTCTCTTCACAGCGCTCCCATGCCCTACCTCATAGGAATCCATTTAAGTTTAATGGAGGTAAGTTGGCTTCTTTCCTCCCCAGATTGCTCTACTCGGGGTTTTGTTTTGCTGTGTGGCGGTGGAAAGACAGTCTCAGGATTCCCAGCACTGCACGTGGGAGCGTGCTGAGGCATCGCCTTGTGCACAGTCCCTCCCCAGGTGCACAGAGCCGAGTGTTCAACCCAGATGCCGGCACGGGCTCTTCCCACTGTGCATGGAGATTGTCAGTTTTCAGGGGGCAAGGGAGTGAGAGTCTAGGAGGCAGGAGGAAAGGGTTCTTCAGGGAGTTGAATGAGGCAAGGGAAATGATCCACTTTTCAAAATGATGTTTATTCTAAATCACTGTAACAATCTTGAATTTTTCATCATAGGAGATAATGTTCTAAAAAGCATATAGAAGTATGAAAAAGGAAATTAAAATTATCCATGATACCATTATTCCCAATGAAACCATTGTTAGCATTTTACCATTCTCCTAGTCTTCATTCGGTGACTGTATCTATTGTGTAAATGCATAACTGATATGTTTCATATAATTTTATATCTTTATTTAACATTATGATTAAACATTATGTTTTTATCTACTCTCGGTAATAATTTGCTACCTCTCATTCCCACTATTTGGATATACCACAACTTAACTGTTTTCCTATTGTTGGACACTTGTGTTGTTTATCATTTTTTGCTTATAAATAGCATTTCAGTGAACATCTTTATGCATAAGGCTCTATCTGCATTTTGCCTCATTTCCTTAGCAGAGAGCCCCTAAAGTAGAAATGCTTGGTCAAAGCTATGAATCTGATGCCAGATTGCTTTCTGTGTGGCTGTACCAATTAGATAGCAGTTCTTTAAAGGACTTTTCTGTGCTTTGTAAGTGCCATTACTTTGTAGACATGAACCCTGAGCCTTTTCCTCCTCGGGAGAGAGCTTAAATTTGTACTAGAGCAAAATGAGGCCTGGGAAGGAGGGGCTTGCCTGTTTTGCACAGGAGATAAGCTCTCAGAGGGAGAATCTACAGCCATGTCCGTCTGTGATGGCGCTTTGCATGTCTTAAAGGAAGTGCTACTTCTCCTCTTCTGTTCCCTTCATTTCACGTCGACGAGGACCACCTGCTTCTTCACTAACTGTTGCACACTGTGCTATTGTGCTTACGAAAATGAAAGAAGTTGGTTATCGAAAAACCTGTTTGTTTGACATTGAGAATCTTGATCAAAATAGACCACAGAAATCTGCTCAAATTTCTAATTTGACAGGCCGGCCATGTGGCTCCTACATTCTGTTAACAGTTCCTCCTTGTCATCACCCAGCCCTAAGCACATACAGTACACAGTTTATGGACTATCTGGGATGATGTATTTAGATCAGATTGAAGAGATTTCTTCTGTGTTTTACCTTTGTTTGTCAAGTTTGGGGGATCTATTCAAAGCTCCTGTATGAAAAATTGAAATTCAAAGTGAATGCTTTCTAATGGGCCTTGAGTGCTAATTGTGGTAGGGTTTGAAACGCTTATCTACCGACTATTTGGTCTATCAGAGTCCACAGATCCCTCCTGCCCGTCTCCCCTCCTGCCTGTCTTTCCTCCCGCCGACCAGCCTGTGCCCACACAGGCTCTTTCACACCCCTTTCGTGTCCCAGCACCTTCCACATTCTCCAAGTTTCTAATCCGGCCTTCTCTTCTCCACATGCCCTCTAGTCATCTTGTTTGAGGCTTTTTGCTTCCCCTGCCAAATCAACGACTCTCAGCTGTGATTCTACTACAGCCCATTTCTCTGAACTTCAGGTTCAAGGTTGCAAATGCCAAGTGAATTGCACTTGGGTGTACTGTAGATGTCTCACTCAGTCTCCCCCCAACAATTTATTATTCACACACAAACACACTCCAAGCCACTCCCCTTCCCTCCAGTGTTCCCTGTCCCCAGGAATGGCACCACTGCCTGCAGCAGCAACACATGGGATGCCCTGAGTGTGGCTGATAGCTCCTCTTCCTCGTCTTTCTCACAAGGTCTCTGACATGTCTTCTGCCCTGTTCTTTCCTCACTGCCTTCATTGACACTTTTCTGCATTTCTTGCAAAGCCTCACTCATTCATTTGAGAAGTAAAATGAGGGCCTCTTATGTTCTAAGCGTTTAAGTAGGTCCTGGAGGTGAGAAGATGAGTATAAAATTCAGCTCATCATCCTGACATGGTGCAGGTCACCATATACCCCTAGGTTACCCTCCACCTGGTCACTATATACCCCTAGGCTATAATGCTTGGATAGGAGCCTTCCAATCTCTCTTGACACGGCCTCTGAGTCCTGCATGGTCCACTGCTATCAAGCCTTCTGCCTGACCACTGTCTCCTGTTAGCCAGCACTCTGGTAGCGCCTGAGCACATCGGCATGGATAAGCCTGGCCTGTCTCCACCTCTTCCGAGAAGTCCTCTGTTTTGTTGTCGTCTTTCACCTGTGGTTCCTCTTGCTCTGAATAATAGCTGATTGCATCCTGTTCCTCTCTTCATCATCTCCTGGAGGGAGAGTACTTAGGGAACAAGGACTGTGCATTATTCACTGTGGTGTCCTCAGCACCAAGCAAGATGCCAAGCAGGTGGCACTGTCTGAGCAAATGCTCTCTGAAAAGAAAGGTTGAGTCAGTGCTTGGAAAGCTATCACTTGGAGCACATTTAGAAGCCCTCTAATAGGCATCACTTTTCAGGCAATGCAGTGCCATATTTTACTTAAAGATTGGGGATAAGTGAGACAGTCTCATTTTATCACCCTCAGTAGAGTGCCCTGGCATCATAGCTCACAGCAACCTCTAACTTTTGGGCTTAAGTGATTCTCTTCCCTTAGCCTCTCAAGGAACTACAGGCACCTACCACAATGCCCGGCTTTTTTTTTTTTTTTTTTTTAGAGGTGGGGTCTCACTCTGGCTCAGATGATCTACCCACCTCAGCCTCCCAGCGTGCTGGGATTACAAGGGTAAGCCACCACACCCAGCCGGGAAGTAAATTTTTTACTTTTTATCTGATTGTAGGTAGTTGAAGGCCTTTTTTAGTAAAAACATGCACTGCAAAATATGCATAGATTTAGAGGCTGAAACTTGAGAAAGAGTTTTGCGCATATATGAATGGGCGCAGGTCTGCTCTGCTCGGCCATTAAAGGGCTTTAAATGAGAAGGTTCAGGAAGCACTGGCCAAGATCAATCTTAGGCCTCTTGATTGAGGTTGAAGAGCAGTTTGCTGCATGGAACTCCTGTGTGGTCAGCACAAAAATAAAAACAAAAATGGGAGTCGCCCCACTCTTGAAGCCAGAAGGCACTTTCTGAACAAAGAAGTGTTTCCTGGGTGTGCTGGGCAGTCATGAACTACCTAGTTTTGAAATTGAGTTCCCTCATCTCTTTCCTTGACCTTCAGCTCAGACTCAGAGTGCCCTCCTTGTGCTGTCTGTCTGGGCAAATCTGGTTGTACGGTGCCTCTCGGGTGAGAGACACTTCCCCTGAGATTTCCTCCCAGAACCTTGGCCTTTAATGCTTGGGGAGGAGCTCAGACCTGGGGCCAAAGGAAAGCTCTTTAAGGAAGGAGCTTGGGAAGGCCCATCTCCTCTCGCTACACTAGTTTTCTTACTGGCAATTCAGCAAAAGGCTTATTTTTGACTGTCTTGTTATTTTTTCTTGAAAGCTATAGGCACCTTATTATGCCTTTGCATATGTGCCAGAATTTTTTAAACTTCAAATGAATGTGGCAGATGTTCATAAAAGTTTAGAAAAAGCTACCATAGGAAGACTTTTTAACCATTTTTATGGCACTCAAATTTGTTACACAAAAAGAAATAGAAATTATAACCTAGTGTTCTCATTTGAAAAAGGGTTCTTTTGGGGAGAGACCCAGTTCCAGGCTTTGTGCTCCCGCAGGATGCCGCTGCTGTTTGTTAAGTGGTAACCTACTCACCTTAAAGAGTCCTCTTTCCTTCTAAAGTGACAGGTTTATACCTGATCATCATTCTTCTCTCCCTTCCTTTTTATAGTCTTTCTCCCATTTAAGCAATTTGAGGCTAGTGGCAAGTTAGCAGGATAGCCAAGGAGGGTATTGGCATAGACCTAGTTTCTTCTTGGAGAGAACGATCATGTTAGCTGGCAGCGAGGAAATCCCAAACACGGCCAAATTACACAGTGACTGTGTCCTTTCATTCAAGTGATCTCAATTTACTTCAAGAAACATTTATGCAGCCCCTCTTGTGCGCCATCTCTGGTAGCAGATGCCAGGTCACGTCTGGTAGAGGGTGCCTCTCCTGTTTCATAAATGAAGACTTTCTTCCCCAAGCCTTATAGATGGTGCTTTGTGTATGGACCTCAGAGTGACATGAGGGATTGATCCAGATACTTTATATCATTCCTGGTGGCAGGGTGGTCAGGAAGGAGGAAGAAAGGGCAATAGCAAGGATGCAGTTGCAGAGAGAGGCTCGGGTTGGCTTGTACATGAAGCTCCACGGATACACAGCGGCAGTAAGGGACCAGAGTTAGAATGCAGGCTCCAGATTGTAGACCACTTCCTGCTTATGTGATCTTGGACAAAGAAATTGACCTCTGCCTTTGTCACCTATAAACTGAGGGTAGTGGCCGTGTCTCCCTTACAGGCTCATTGAGAGGACCCAGTGAGATAATGGGTATCAGATGCCTAGCACAGTACCTGGCACATAAAGAGCTCAACAAAGGTCAACTATCATTGCTGTTTTTATTTCTTTATTGGCCTTAAAACCATTTACATTTTAAGCTGATGGCTTTGAAATTGTGTTTCAGGAACTCGTAGGTTCCCAGGGTCATCTTCCTCTTTCTCTAGGGAAAGAGAGTTTCAACAAAACCCTTTTATACCTGCCTCGTTTCCTCCTGGTTTGCAGGGCACAGGTACTACACCGGGGTTGAGAATGACACTTGTGTAGAGTTTGATAAGTGTCCTTGGAGACCCCTGCCTGACCACGTCCCTACCCTGTTAACTTCAGGTGTGATCCTTTGTCTTTCTGTGTCTTACTTTCTTCCTAAGAGCTGAGTCCTGTTTACATACAGCATCTCCCATTGTCTGGCATGTGGGGACACAGTACACCTTCCTTTCCACAGCCATGTTTGAATCGCCTTCTGTGTACCAGGCATTGCTGTATAAAATGGTGAATGTGACATAGTCTCTGCCTTCAGAGTTTTGTCTAGAGCAGAAGCTTACAGTTAGGAAGTAATGGCAGTGACTTTGGGTTGCCATCGGCCCTGGCAGGAGAGACACTGACTCTGAGCCTGTACTTCTCAGGGGAAAAGAAGACTTAAATTGGAACCTAGCAGATGAGTCAGACTTGGGGTATACCAGGGGAACAGGAAACAGCATCTACAAAGACTCGAGATGTAGACCCGGGGGCTTTCCAGGACGTACGAGTAGTTCCTTCCCTGATAGGAACATAGGGCTGAGGTAGGCAAGCAAGGCGAAGCCCATCCAGGGCCTTGGAAGCCGTGGTAAAGAGTTTGAACTTTATAGGGCAAGAGAGAGCCATTGAAGGGTGTAAATAGAGGAGGGACGTGGTCAGGCCTTCTCCTTCTGGGCCATTAGAAACACAGTCCTTCCATATAAAATGCTTTGCAACTACTTAACCATGTTAATAAAGTAAATTGATATTTGTAAAGATCAAGGTAATTCTTAAGGAAATTGCACACCAGAACCGTGTGTATAAAATTCAGATGTGTTAGCATCCCAAACCTGAGCTTCTGAGCGGTTCCTTTACTACCAGCTGATGGCAGAGGTGTTTGTAGTGATGACTTTCTTCAAGGTTTAAGCACCACTTTTACTAGATTTTGTCTTTTCCTCTCTGTTTTCAAGTGCATTTTATGGATTAGATACTCTTTCTACACTCCAGTTTAAGGGTATAAATTTAGACTGTATACTGAGTGGTAGTTCCAGGCAGTAGGAACAGGGGGAGTGAGACCCAGGAACCAAGTTGGCAGACTCCCAGCAACGTCTTCCCAAGCAATTGCCAGAGCCATGTGATGAGTGTACAGGGAGGCTGGCTGGGCTGACCAGCCTTTCTCTTTGTCACCATCATTGTCCAGGAAGGCTTAGCCATGGGTCCCTACAAACCTAGTCTTACAAAAATACTAAGTGCTATAACAGCACTGAGCCACCATTCTGGGGACAGCATCCAGGTACCAAATCAAAGCTCATTTTAATCTCTGGAATGCAGAGGCCACTTTTGTCTTGTGTCTGCAGCGGGGCTCCCAATTTTACTTTGGGGCTTTTACACAAAATAACAGGATTCACTTACTTACAGACAGGGAAAGTAATGTGTTTTTTTTTTTCTTTGCATTTCAAAGAACCTGAATTTCTGTCAATTGAGTTAGCACTATTTTAACTAGTTTTTTCTTTTCTTTTTTTCCCCTGGGCACAGAAAGTCTTTTTAATCCTTTGTTCCCTTGGGTGTTTTTTAATATTTATTTTTAAACACGTTTGTAGTGAGTGAAGCAGAGTATTTCTTATTTACCATTGTGCTATTTTACTGCTTCACAAGACTCCACACACAGACAGAAGTAAGATGTAGTTCACATTTGCTGATGCTGCAGTGGATGCGGAACTCAGCCACGATCAGAGTCAGGTGTAAAGTTGACTGGTATTATGTGTCCTCATAAGAATGGAGAAATTCTATGTAAGACGTGTTAGTGCTAAGTGATCATATTCCTGCTTTATAAGAAGGTGGTAATTTGTATGAAAAGTCTGACCTAGTAGTTTCAGTCATAGGTTCATGGGGAGATTTTGGGCAAGAAAGAAGAGGGTTGGGGGAGACTTGGACATCTTCTTTGTACTTTAGTGCCAGAGCCTATTGGGGACTTTACCTGTTGTCACTCTTGAGGCTGCCTCAGACTGCGAAGTAGGACATAGCCACACTTACAGATGTGGGAAGTCTGAGGCTCTGAGAGGTGAAGGGCATTCGGCTCTCTGTATGTATACATCCCACATCTGGGGGTCCAACCAGCCACAGGTTAATAATATTTAAGGAAAAAATAAGAATACAACAATAAAAAATATACAAATATAAAACCAATATAGTAGAACAGCTATTTACATAGTACAGTGTAAGTAATGTGGAGATGATTTAAAGTATAAGAGAGGATGTGTGTAGATTATATGCAAACACCATTTTATGTTAGGGACTTGAGCGTATTCAGATTTTAGTATCTGTGGAATGTCCTGTAGCCAGTCACCCGAGGACACTGAGGGACAACTGTATTCTGCACCCAGCTGTGAGGGAGCTGTCAGCCCCCCCCCACCCCAGACCCTTTCAACAGGCTTTGTGGATTATGCCTAGCCCCACCCCAATCCTGGGTAGAGGTCCCCACCTGTCCCTAACTGAACTTTTCCTTCTCTGTCTTATATACTTGGGATCAGGGTTGGGGATAGAAGGGCTTGCAGCTGGCAGCCCCATATTCCTCCAGAAACAAGCGCTGAGTCTACTTTTGCCCAGTTACTTAACCCATCCAATACTCCATTCTCATATCTATAAAATTAAGGTGATAGTGTCCATCTTAAAGAGTTGTGAGAATTAAATGGTACAGTGGGCAAGAAGAGGGTTTTGTTTTTTTTTCAAATACCAGACCAAACATTCATCTTCATAGTTAGTAGTTTAAAAGTAAGAGGTAAAGGTTAGATCAATGAAGCCCTGGAGATGGCTTGATTTTGTAAGAAAAATTAATTGGACAGTGGCTTGGTTTCCTGGAGTTTTCTTAGTGTGCTGTATATTATCATGCACAATCATCGCATGTGCATCTCTGTCATATCCAGAGGATTCAGGGTGCACATACAGCAAGCTCTGGTCTCCATAGGCCCAGATGAAGGCCCTGGAGTTAGCTGATGATTCCCCTAGAAGCTCTCTCCTCTTTGCAGTGGCATTTGCTTTTAAAATGAATAGGATTCTTAAATACCACTTATCCTAATGTTGGAATTCATTTACTGTAAAACAATTTAAAGCTCTAGTAGTAATTTATGTAATCAAAGGGAACAAGTACTTCTGGTGGAGTTAAGTGTCTCTTGCAGTCAGTACATTTTCAGTCTAATTTGTGGTGACTGAAATGTTCTCTTGTGAGATGGGATAGCCCTTTGTTACAGATTAGAAAAACTGAGTAATTATGAGGGAATCCCAGTAGAAAATGTGAAACCATCACTGATGCTTTTGTTTCCTGATTTGCCTATCATCACTTATGTCATTATGTGTAAGTTCCATTTAGCAATGTTAAAATTGACTTCAGACGAAATTTAACGTTTATAAATTGTTGCCAAGAGAAGCTTGAACGATCAAGTTCTACCAGACGAAGGTAAGGAACAGCATGCAGGGGGCTGTTTAGTAGAATGGAAAGAGCTCTTGGGCTGGGATCTTATATAGACTTGGGTTCAAATTCTAGCCCAACCACTAATAGGTCAATTTAAACAAGATCCTTTGCTGGAAGGAAAAAACCGCTTGCAAGGACGGAAAGATACAGTTACTACATCACACAGTTTGGCTACTTTGTACACAACTGCTGTTATGTTATCCTCTTAAGAGATGCCTGTTAGAATTCCTACAAATAATAATCTCAACCATTGAATGAGGTTCTAATGTACATGGCACTTTGGCCATATAATTTCTAATTGTCACCACTTTGAGGGAGGGTCTCCTGTTTTGCAAATGGTTATGCTAAGGTGCCTCGTTGAACCTCATACTCCTCACTTAAAATATAGGTAGAATCCCTGTTTCATAGGAGTTTTTAAATGATGAATAAATGAGAAAATACGTGAAAACACCCAGATTGGTGCCTGAGACTTGATGGGCACCAGATCAATGGAAGTGATTATCAATGTTATGTCAGTGTAGCAATGATATATTTTTCTTTCACAAAGGTAGAAGACTCACCTATCTAAGATTAACTCTCTTCTCTTTTTCAGCCTCTTTCTTTTTTTAATGAGTGACTTTTTCTAAATTGGCATTAGCTTAAAGGCACTTTTAACTGAGCCCAGCCACGTGGGACTGGTGACTTCTTAAACTCCTTGCAAGTGATTAGGGGTGGAGCCACTGTGGGAGCTCAGAGACCAGCAGCATGGTGATTGAAGAGCCATACCCTTGGCCTAGACAAATCCCACTTGGAATCTGGGCACATGTGGTTTTGTTTAGCACCATGCTCGGCAGACTCATGGTATGGGTTTGTGACCATCAGGCGTTTGTTGTTGATATGTGAGGTCACCACAGTAGGGGTGTTTGTCAACCAAATTAAACTTCCTCTTAATGACCTACAATAATTGAGTCGGAAGGCCTTTAACTGGGCCAGGGTGACGTGTAAATAAGCTGAAATCTGGCATCTTCTGCACAACTAGTGTGCGTCATTTTGTTTCTGTTTTGCTTTTGTTGAGAAAAATGTGAGAAAAATAGACCACAGGCTTTTTGGGCAGGCAGTGGGCCTGAGTTTGAATCCCAACTCCACCATTATCTCTCTCATTTTTGAGAAGTCACCGAGCTGCGGTGGGTGTGTACCTTAACGTCCCTATCAGCAAAGTGGGGACCCCCTTTGTAAAGTGGTGCTAGTTAGAAATAATACGACTAACGTACCATGCACTTAGTAGGCCCTCACCCAATAGAGATGTTATTATTGATATTCCCAGCAGGCATCTCAAGAAGATAGCTTAATAATAGTTTTGTACCGAGTGGTACACACTGTGATGTATGGTACCCATATTGTTTTTTCCCTGCTAAACTGATTTCTCTGTGAACTGCTCTGTGTACTACATTGAATATCCATAGAGGAAAGTGTCATTAAAAATGGAGCATATACATATGGCTTGATTCTCTGCTGATTTCGAAATTTAAAGTTGAATATTTAAGATATATGCCATTTAGGCTACAAAAGAAATGGGTTTTTTTTTCTTTGCCCATTGGGTTCAGGCATTAATGATCTAAGCTCAGGCCTTTGCAGGCAAAGCTGGGGGCCACTATGCTATGTTTATTTAGAAACAAAGACATTGGTTCGGGGGCTTAAGTATGGTGAACAGTAGCATTAAGTTTTGTTTTGTGGTTAGAAGTTATCAACATCCCAGAGAGTAATTTGTTTGTCTTGTTAAAATCCTTCCCTCCACAAATCCAAATATCAGACAAAAGCTAAAAGATGCCGACTGGAGCTGCCGACACTCCTGGACACTTCCTTAGCCCAATGTTGTATCTGTTAAACCTTGGTGCCTGGGAGGCAATTGTTTTGGAAGACGTAGCGGTAATAAGCTTACATTCTCCCTCTTCAGCATTTTGACTGCAAATATTTTGCACTGACCGAATGGGTTAAATTATGAAGCTTGATAAGTACATATGCACATTACCCATCCTTAGCTTTAGAAGAAGGGTAAAAAAAAGAAAGAAAAAGATAGCTATGATTTTTGGAAGTCATCCCAATTTTTAAAAATAAGAGAATTTGGACATTTTGGCATATGGGGTTTTTTAAATGAAATTTCATGGAACTGAAAACAGTCAATTTTAGGTTTCCAAAAATTGTTTAGATTTTCGCTGGTATAAATTTGCTGCACATGGTTTTGGGGAAGTTCTGAGAGATGCATTTGGGACTTTGGGGTTGGGTTTTGTTTTTGTGTGTGTGTGATTTGTGATTGTGTTTTAAAAGGTGATTTTTTTTTCCTAACTTAAGTATAAATCAGAGGAAACCAGAGTTCCATTTCTAAGGACACTTTAGGGTGATGGCATCCTGATGCATTGCTGAACAACTGGACTTGAGGCTGAATTCATATGCCTCATTTGTGCACTGTTTGGACACTGCTCTGCGTATTCCTCTTCCCCCACCTCGGAGTTAGAATCTGCAGGCTGAGGGATTTAGGTTGTTCCATTAGCAGCAGCTGCTGGTGACAAGCACACGAGAGTCACCTGTGTAGGGTCAGGCTTATTGCACATCAAGGATCAGCAGTGTCAGTGTAGGAAGAGAAGGAAGATGCCCGGGAGGGGGCTCCAGGCCACCTGCCGTGTGAAGATCAAAGGGTTGAAAGGTCAGAGGGCACAGCTCCCTTAACCATATCTGTCTGTGCAATAGCTATTTCAGATTGTAAATCTTGGCAATTTCATTAAGTCCTCTTGGCTGCTACTGGGGCATTGCAATAATAAAATTTTATATCAGTTGCCTTTCCTGCCTCTGGCAGCCGGCTGATACGTTCTCTCAAGACGGGGGCGTCTTTATGAAAACATTTCCTGGAATGATGGGAGCAGCACTAATGAAGCTTCAAATTGGGAAGTTGGGGTTCGCAGGACCTCATCCTCTGGAAGTGTTTTTGGGGGGGTTTTTTGGTTTTTTTTTTTTTTTTTAAGAAAAGAATCCCATTTGGATAAATCCCATTTAGCAGCCATTTAGATTTATGTAGCACTTCTCTTCTGAAAAGCAGGTCACCAAAATATTACCTATTGCTAAATGTTTAATCTCACATGCAAGAGTAAGCTCAATGCTGTTGCTTACTAAGTAGCCCCTGTCCTAATGAGTCCAGGGTCCTTTCTTTGGGTCAGCCTCGAATAACTATACAGGTATTAATTCCCACTCAGCAGACCTTTCGGGTGTTTTTAGAATATGTCTCTTGAATATGATTTTCCAAATATTTTTCCTAGATCTTAAAGTTGTTATGGACCTTTAGGGCTCCTTGGCTCTTGGGTAAGACAAATCATAGTAATAGCTGCCCCTTTACTGCCCATATGTTTAAGACCCCCTGTAGTTTGTTTGAAAAGTTAAGAGATTTTCACAGTGAAGGTGCCATTTCTGAAATTTAAAGTGTTCCTTTTCACCACGAGATAAGTTCACTCTGATTAAGTCCGTAATTCTCACTAAGCCATGTTTATGGGGGCAATAAACAATGTTTCAGCATGCTTGTTAAATTGGGTTTCCAACCTCTCCACTCTTTAAAAATTGACATTTCAAATAAAAGGCAGGTGGAGATGGGAGTCAGGGTTTGCTGTGCTTAGTGGTGAATGAATGATGGCAAGTAGTAGTTGTGTGGGAGGAATGAAGCCCTATTTTATGGTGGGGTGACCCCAAACCATTTGGGGACTAGAGAATCAGCATCACTATACACCTCAGTGAAACTTTTAAATTCGAGTTTCACGGTTTCAAATTGGATGGATGCTATTTTGAACTATTGCCAGATGCCTCATACTCATTTAATTTTCACAAGTCTGGTAGTAGTGGCTCTAATTTTACAGATGAAATTTAGGCACAGAGAGGTTAAGTAATTTGTCAAAAGTCACACAGCAAATAATTGGCAGGATAGGGTTTCAAACCCAGTTATGTCATGGTGTAGAATGCTTTGGTGTCTACAAAAGAAAAACATTTTGGCTTTGCTTTTAGGGTCTGCTTGCTTATTGTGCTATCTAGCACTCTGATAAGTCTGACCAGGGAGGTTACAAGAGAAGTAGGTGACATGGCCACTGTCCTGTTTGAATACCAGGCTGTAGGGCCAAGGCACCCCAAGCTCAAATCTTAGCTCTTTTATTACTCTGAGACCTGGGATAGGTCACCTCTTGGAGCTTTAGTTTATTCTTCTATACAGTGGGTACAATAATGCCTATTCCACAATATTGCTTTGAGGATATTTTAAAATAATATATTCTAAAATATAGTACATTTTAAAATTCTATAGTGCTTTATGGATGCCAGTTGTAAATATTACCATAACATATGTGACTATAGTAACGTTAAAATGGTCATTTTAAGGGCAAAGTGATGGCACACAGAAAAGGTTTAGGAAGATCACTAAACAAGCTGTAATTGAGGGCCAAAGTATCTACTGTCCACTGTGCTTGGCTTAGGATTTAGAGACAGCAGCTCTGGAACCTTGAGTAGTCAGGAAGGTTTTCTGAAAGAGCAAGATCTGTTGGGAGGCCGAGGCCCGTGGATTGCTTCAGCTCCAGAGTTTGAGACCAGCTCAAACAAAAAGAAGACCCCTTCTCTACAAAAAATAGAAAAAGCTAGCTGGGCATTGTGGCAAGTCCCTGTAGTCCCAGCTATTTGGGAGGCTGAGGCAAGAGGATCTCTTGAGCCCCAGAGTTTGAGGTTGCTATGAGCTCTCATGCCGCAGCACTCTACCCAGGGCACCAGCGTGAAACTCTGTTTCCAAAAAAAAAAAGAAGAGCAAGATCTGGCATCTGGCAGGATAGAGGTAACATGTTGAGTTGTATCTGGGCCATGCTCCCTGTCTCATGAGTCACTCTGTCATCTCATCTCGTTTTTGTGCTTTGCAACATTGGGGTATTAGCACCTTCTTTATTCTGTTTTTACACATGAGGAAAGCGAGTTTCCGGCCATGGTGAAGCTGCTTCAGTTTGAGGCATAACAACAGTAGCAGTATCGGCAGCATGAATGGGCTCACCTCTTTGTCCTGGAGGGCAGGGAGGAGGCCTGGCTGGATGGAGGCGCCATGTTGGGTGGGCCTGTAGAAACTCCGGCAGAACCCAGCTCAGGAGAGCCAAAGCTTGGCACTAACTGAGCTTCTGCCCGACTTTATGAAGCAGACTCTGTATGAAGCATGTGCTCTAGTCTGCGGTGTCTCCTGCAATCTTCTCAACAGTCCTGAAGGTAAAGATTGTGACTCTCAGCTCACAGAGAGGGAAACTGATGGCTAATAGGGGCTGGAGCCCCTCAAGTTCAGAGCTTCTGGTTTAATGGTCTCTGTTCCTTAAGACGCAGCACAAAGTTGATGTGAATGACTGGCCGAGTGAGTGAGTGAACAAATATCCGAGGGATGGGTGGTCAGGAAAGGAGCCACTGGAGAAAAAGCCCCTTTCTGACCTGGCTTGAGAATCCCTGGGCTTGTTAATGAGAGTCAGTGCTTATTACCTCGCAAGGGGTGGATTTGGCCTGACCTGGGAGGTGCTCACACCACTTCCCTCCCCTGCCAAGCTTCTGTTTCTGTTTAAAGCACGCTGGGAAATTCCAGCGGTGTTTTCAGGGCTCCTCTGAACTGTCAGGCTTAGATTTTTAATTTTGTGGAGCAGGAAGGAGCAAATCAGTGACTCCTGGCTCCAAAGAAAAGCCACTACGTTTATCAACTGCTTGGCAGCTCAGTGACCTTTGGGGTCTGAGGAAGGGAAGGAAAATGTCACTCTTTCCTCTGTGTGTATCTGAGATTTCAGGAGGGAATAAAGAGTTTAGAATACCTCAGTGTTTGCTTTTCCTTTCCTGTCCTTTCCACTTTCGCTCTCATTTCTCTCTCCTTTCCTCCTAGGAGGCCACCAGCTCCCCATGCTGTTCTTTGTTACATGCTTATATATATGCGCATGCATTTGAGCACACGCTATATGTGCTGTGCAGAGAGAACACTGGCTCGTGGAACCCAGATTCAGATCCTTTTTCTGATACATATCAGTTGTATGAACATGGGCACATTATTTAATCTCTTTATCCTCAGTTTCCTCATCCGTCAAATGGGTATAATTGTGTAGAAACCTCTGTCGCCTTAAGAATTTTAATGGAGTCTGGGCCAGGTATCAAACTAATTCAGGGCTTACTTCACCTGGTATGCACCTACTAGCGGCGCCTAATACACTAACTGTTGCAGTACAGTTGCTTGGCATATTCCCGTTGGTTGAAACAATGTGTCAGAGCAAATAATGCCACCCATTAGGAAATACAAAGGTACTGCTGTTGAGCTGGATTCAATGCCCAGTGCCACTGTTTCTCAGCCAAGTGACTTTGGACAAGTTATTTTACCTCTTGGTATCCTCCTCCCTCCACAGGAATGTCATGGGAACTAAATGATACCCAGAATGGGTGGGGCCATGGGAGGAACACAACAATTTATGGGCAGAATCATTAGTGGCCACAGTCTTGCTGTTGTAAGCATCAGTGAGATGATGTATACAGAGCATGGAACGCAGCCCTGGTACATGCCGGTCCCTGTCAGGCTAGCTATGGCTCACACTGTCACATGGCTGTGGGGGTGGACAAGAAACAAATACTCCTTTGGAACAACATTTTGATTAAAAAACTATTAAGATACAATTTTTGGTTTAATTTTAGTCAAATTGTCTGTCTTTCAAAATAAAAAAAGAAAGCTGCCAGGAAGTCATATTCCTATAGTCACATGTCAGGAGCCACATCAGTGGTGCCTCTATCACAGAGGGTCAACTTATGCTGTACTTTGTTTGAACAAAGGCAAAGCACTTCATGGGCATGATAATGCTCTGATTCACAAGGATGCTGAATCTTCTCAAAGCCAAGTAAGTTTGCAGGAAATGGGCTTAGACCCTTTGCTTAGAGGTCTAGTCACTGGTCTCATGTGCTGCCTCCAGGGCTGTCTTGGCCATGAGACATTTGCTCATGATCACCAGCTCCAGGGCATCATCCTTACAGGAAGAAGTCCCTCCCACCTGTGGTCCACACCAGCATCTGGGCAGATGGGAACATGACCACATAGGCACAAAATAAATATTTATTTTCATTTGTTTTGGTTTTTTACTTAATCCTCATACAACCCTATGTAGCAAGTCAGTGCAGATGCATTTTGTAGAGGAAAGTTTAACTGGATTTAAATAACTTGCCTGGGATTCCGTAACTAGGAATTGAAGATGATGAAATCCCAAACCCAGTCTGTCTGACTCATGCTCCCTGGTCCTACTCTTCCAAACCAAGCCGACTCAGGACTGCAAAGGTCTCAGGAGGTCCCCAGTAATGTTGCTACTTTGCTCTTTACTGGCAGGAGGCAGGACAGATTGGAAGAAGCAACGTGTGTCCTGGAGGTATCTATTAATTCGTTTATTTGCCAAAACAATCCAATGAAGTCTGTGTTATTTGCTTTTTGTAATCATTTTATGGAAGTATGAGATTTATAGGGATCCCAATCCTAAACGCATAGCCACAGCTGCACCTGTGCGTAGTCCCAGCTATTCGAAAGACCTAGGTGGGAGAACACTTGAGCCCAGGAGTCCAGCCTGAACAACTTAGTGAGACCCTGTCTCTAAAAAATAATAAATGTACAGCTAGTTGAGTTTTTCCTAGGTGGACATATCCCTGTAACCAGATCAGCCAGATCAAGAAATAAAATATTTAGGCAGTGCCTGTGGCTCAGAGGAGTAAGGCTCTGGGCCCATATGCCGGAGGTGGCGGGTTCAAACCCAGTCCTGGCTAAAAATTGCAAAAAAAAAAAAAAAAAAAGAAAGAAAGAAAGAAACTATTACCAGCCTCCCCTACCCTGCCCTGAGCCAAAAATCTCTCTTCTGCCCTATTCTTGTCAGTCCCCCTCCAACCCAAGGATAACCACTGTCCTGGCTGTCAGTGCTATTTTCATCTCCTTATACAGATAAAGAAACTGAGGTTCACCAAGAGGCTAAATGGGTTGCCCACGGTAGCACAATTGGAACCAGAAGAGTCAGGATTCAGACTCAGGCAGTCAGCTCTAGAGCACATGCTTATAGGAGACATAGCCAGGAAGAACAGTAGGGCTGGGCATAGTGGCTCAGGCATGTAGTCCCAGCACTCTGGGAGGTGGAAGTGAGAGGATTGCTAGAGACCAAGAATTTAAGATAAGCCTGAGCAATATAGCAAGACCCCATCATTAAAAATAAAAAAGACCCCATCTTTAGAAAAAATATGAGGCTTGGTAATATGCACCTGTAGTCCTAGTTACTTGGGAGGCTGAGGCAGGAGGATTGCTTGAGCCTCAGTTGGAGGATGATAATGCTAGTGTACTACAGCCCAGGTGACAGAGTGAGACAGTGTCTCAGAAAATAAAAAGATTAGTGATCATTTAAATTTTAATAGCACAGAAGCATAATAGTAGTAGAGTCTCGTCAGCTTTTATCTTTGCTTTTTTTTTTTTTCTTGAGACAGTTTTTGTCGCCCTTGGTAGAGTGCTGTGGCATCACAGTTCCCAGCAACCTTAAACTCTTGGGCTCCAGTGATTCTCTTGCCTCAGCCTCCTGAGTGGCTGGGACCACAGGCACCCACCCCAATGCCTGGCTTTTTTTTTTTTTTTTAAGAGATGGAGCTCTTGTTCTTGCTCAGGCTGTTCTTGAACTCTTGAGCTCAAGCAGTTCTCCCACCTCAGCCTCCCAGAGTGCTAGGATTATAGGTATGAGCCACTATGCCTGGCCTGTACCTTTGCTCTTAAAATCAGCTATTTAAATTCTTAGTCTTAGAACTCTACTCATTTTATTGGCATAACTTTCTGCATTCAAGGATAGAAACTTACTTTTAATAGCCCCACATTTATTTATCACTTATTGCAATCAGGTATTATATTAAATTCTTTATACATTATCTTACTAAGTGCCCACAGAACAGCTGTGCAATATTATCCCCACCTTATAGATAAGAAAACTGAGGCTCAGAAGTAAAGAACTTGGTGAGGTTACTCAGTATAGAGGCAAGGCTTGAATCTGGCTGTCCTATTCCAGAATCACCATGCTAACTTCTATCTCCGTGTCCACTGTGAATTAATTCTACACTAATTAATCATGATAATTTTACACAATTGTTATCATTGCCATCATTATTGTTATTCCCATCGCACTTCCTTGAGCAGACTCCAATTTGCTTACGGTGGGCTTACGTTGACATCTGCTGCGAGGCCTGCCTCCCAGCGGGGTGGATCCAGCCACAGTCAGTTCACTCCTTCTCCAGTTAATGAGCATTTGCCTTGTGTCAGGCACTGTGCTGGGCACTGGAGACAAACAGGACATGGCTGTGCTCTAGAGAGAGTCCTGGTGTAAGAACAACTGAGGAGATTCACTGAGTGCCGGCTCACTTGCTCCACGTGTGTCACCTCACCAAGACCCACAACCTCCATCCTAGACTGGGAGCCCTTCCCTCAGCTGCAGTCTGTCAGAGGAGGCAGAGGGAAACTGGGTCGGGCCAGGTGGGCACTGTAGGCTCCTGACCACTTTTTGGGTCTGCTGGATCACAAGCCAGTGCAAACCTTTGCCCTTCGTGTTATGGCCTGTTTGGGGGGGCTACCTCTTGTCACAAGCTGCCTAACACCTTCCTGGGTAGGCAAGATCATTTATCTTCTGTGAAGGGGGCTGGTGTGATTTTAATGAATGTAGCTGATAATATTTATTTCAGGAGGGGACTCACTGATTTTCATATAACCAACTACAGAAAGTGAGGTACAGTGAAGTCTCAGCTACATGGAGTCACCCAAGGGGGAGTGATTCTCAAACAGACCCCACTTTAGGGTAGAGAAGTATATTAGCATCTCTAGGGAGGTTGGATTTTATGTCTATTCTAAGAGAGCATGAACAAAAAACAGTTACAAAAGCAAATCGTGGGCTAAACAATAAAGAAAGGGCTCAGAAAGCCAAGCCCCCAGGTGGGGACCGTCCGCCCTGGGAAGAACTACCTGTTGGGCCCCATCGCTCATGCTTGTTATCTTTTATAGTCTATTGTGATTTTATTCTGTGCTCTGGACATAGTACTCATGTGATTATCAATTTCATTGAGTTGTAATTTATGTACCATAAACCATCCATTTAAAGTGTATGGTTTAATGAATTTTGACAGTTTTATGCACTCATGAAACCACCACCATAATAAAGATATAGAATATTTTCATCACCCTCAAAAGATCATTTGTTTTTATTTAATAAACACTTATCTTACACTTCCTGTGTGCCAGGCACTACTTTAAGTACTTTAAAATATTAGTCCTCCTAACAAGCCTATGAGGTGGACACCATCATTGTCCCCAGTTTATGGAGGAGGAAACTGAGGCATGGGAAGATGAAGCCACTTGCTCAAGTTAGCACAGTAAGTGGTGGACATTGATTAGAACTCAGGTAGCCTGGCTTTGGATCTGTGCTCCTCATCTCCCGACTCTGCTGCCTCTCCTCATCCATTCATCCATGTTTGAATTGCCTACTTTAGGCCAAATATTAGGGTAGGCGCTGAGAGTACAAAGGTCTGGCTCCCAATTCCAAAGAGCCCCCAGACTAAGGCATGAATTGGATACTTTCATAAGTAACTCCTGATCGGCATGTTATTCTAATAGTGTGAATAAAGCAGAAGGAAGCCCAGGTCAGACTCTGAGGAGTAAGGTCAGGCTGACCTCTAGGAGCCATCAGAGAAGAGGGGACAGACAGGCAAGAGAGCCACCCTCCGTTGAGTGCCTATTAGGGATATTCTGAGAATCTTGCTGAATCTTCTACATAGATTAGCTCACCTACACCTCACAAGAGTTCTGTGAGGTAGGTACTAGCATGATCCCCATTGTACAGATGAAAACCTAGAGGTCTGAAGAGATCAAGTGAATTGCCAGAGGCAGCCCCACTCGGTGAGGAGCCGTCTGGGAGGTTATCATTAGTGTCTACCTGCTCCCAGCTGCCCCAGCCACCTCCCGTGATACGAATTTTCCCTTTCTGGCCTGAACAGTGACAGTCAAGCTAAGGCTATCTGTGACAAAGCATAAAGGGAAAAACATTTTTATATTAATATATATGGGAAGGTGCCATTTTTGTGTGTGTGTTTTTCTATGTAAGAAATGCCATTTGGAAAGCCAGTGTGCATGTCAGTGTTTGTTTTTTTTTTTCTTTTTTTCATTCTGAGAAAAAGCCTATAGAGTCTGGTGGGGGAAGGGTTTGCAGCTGGCAGGAGCTTTGGCATATGTTGTAACTAAAAAGAGAGGGAATGTGTTGGTGGGACAAGCTACCGGAGAGCTGTCTCGGTGTGCTGCGGTACTAGTAAGTGTTTTAATTGGGTAGGGTTTTTGGAGGACTATTTTGACATCTGCTCGTGTCTTTGCTGATTTTTCTTCACTTAGAGTAGGAAACACAAGCTGTGGATGAAATGACTTTAAAATAATTGGAAGTAAAGATATCTATCTCAAAGTCGAATCTGAGAGGGATACTTTTTAAGAAGTGGAAACTAAATCCCACTTCTAGGAATCCATCCTCAAGCACAAAGCTTTATGCCTGTAGATTTCATGACAATACTATCTATCATAATTTCTTTAAAACTAGAAATAACATCCAATAAAAAAGAGCTTGATTGAGTTCGTTTCTGTGTAGCAAAACACTCTGTAGTAATTAGTAATGATCTTTACCGACTGAGCTTTTAATGAAATGGAACATTGCTTACATTGTAATCAGTGAGAAAATTGGTATGAATCATTTACAGTTATTTCAACTATCTTTTAACAAGTAGAGAGGGAAGAATATAGAAGAAAATATATGAAAATGTTGCCTCCAAACAAAGGGATTAGGGCAACTATAATTTTCTTCTTTGAACTTTTCTGTCTTTCCCATTTTTTATAGTAGGCGTATAGAATTTTTATGATACAAAAGGAAAGTATTATTTTGTGTGTAAGAGAAAGCAGGCCCTGAGAGTGTTTTAGTATAAGTGCCTTCCCCGGACAGACATTGGTTCTCAAGTCTGAGCAGCTGAATTTGGGTTATCTTGAGAAAAAGGTAAGCTTTAGAGTCAGACTGTGTTCAGAAGTCAGCCTGGCCACTCGCTGGCTCTGTGACTTTGGGCAGTTTGTGTGACCTCTCTGAGCCTCCACCTACCCAGTCTTGCATGGAGACGCTGGTATCTCCCCTGCAGTATGGGTAAGATTAAATGAGCTGGCACCAGCAACAGTCCAGCTTTCTTCTCCGTCAGCATTTCCCATCCCCCACCCCAGTTTGAGTTTTTCTTGCTGTTCTTCGGTCCTTTTGTTTCCTTGATCCTTTGAGGGATAGGGCACCATCCGGCTGAGCTGGCCTCTGATTCTTTCCTTGGGAACACTGAGCTTCAGGAAGGCCCTTGAGTCCATGCCAGCCCCTTTGGAAGAGGCCTTGCCACCAGGAGGGCAGCATTGTCTTTTAAGAGGAAACTGTGCCGACCCAGCTCCTGCCTGGAGCCCGGTGCTTGGGGCATTTTGGTTACTAAGGGGACCCTGGCCTGCTAAGTCAGAAAAAAGGGCCAGGTTTTTTCCTATTCTTCAGCCTGCTGCCATTGTTGAAAAAGTAAACACTCCACACAGCTTAACTGGCAAGTCCTCCAGCCAGGAGTGGGAAGAAATCAAAAGCCTATTGCAGCTCAGTGGTGAAGAGCCGACAAGGGCCAGTCTGTGCTGCCGGGGCCCACGGGAACAGAAACAAGGCCCGATTCTGGGCCAGAACCAACATCCCACTCACTAGGCCTTTCAGCCTCTGAGGCCTCTCTCTAATGGCCATTGCCTCGTGCCCCCTTCTGTTTGGGCCTATTTGGAAGGTCAGATGAGGAGAAATAGGTGGTTCTGGGGGCAGCTGCCTTCAGCTCAGCCCTCAAGTCTTAGAGTCCTCGGCTGAGTTGGGAGCCCCCACTTGCCCTTGACTGATTCTGTTGCTTGTGACTGTGCCTCAGCCTCCCAAGTGAGAACTCAAGCAGTTACCAGGAAGGAGCCAGAGAGATTTTCGCCCCGAGGCCAGAGCTTTACAGACTAGACGTGGCTGCTCTGTATAATAGTCAAGACTAAAACCTCCTCTGTGCCTGGCACTGTGCATATGTTACCTGTATTCCTCCAGCAGCCCAGGGGTTGTGGGGTCAGGGGGTGGTCACAGTTAGCATTGCAGTTTTATAGAGGAAGAAGCTAGTGAGTAGACACATACACAACCTTGGGCAAGCTACTGCACTTCTCAGAGCCTCAGTTTCTCATCTCTGAAACGGGAATAGTGACACCTCTAGCTGCACTAATGGAAATGGAAGACTCTGTGTGGCAGTGTTTTGGGAATCCTGAAGTGTGACATCTGTGAAAAAGGTGGTTGTTGATGCTACTTTTGTAACTTCCTGCTAGCAAACAGCTAGGCATTTAACCTGTGGGGTTGCAGAGTGAGGTGGGTAAGGAGGCCTGGACAATTCTCTGTGAGTCTTAATGTTCTCCTCTATAAAAAGAGTATTTGTTCTTTGCAAAGCAAAAATGCTGTAAAACACTCATTAGTATTATAATATCAGACTTCACCATTTGCTGATAACTTTTTTTTGAGACAGAGTCTCTATGTTGCCCTCAATAGAGTACCGTGGTATCACAGCTTAAGTGATTCTCTTGCCTCAGCCTCCCAAGTAGTGAGACTATAGGTGCCCGCCACAACACTGGGTTATTTTTTGTTGTAGCTGTCATTGTTGTTTGGCAGACCTGGGCCGGATTCAAACCCACCAGCTCCAGTGTATGTGGCTGGCGCCCTAGCCATTGAGCTACACATGCCGAGCTTGCTGCTATCTTTTTAACCCATAAATAAGACAGCAGTTAGTATGAAGGGAGAACCAACTTGTAAGCTGGCAATCTTGTCCTCTGTGACTCTCAGCCCATAGTTAAGAACCTAGGAAATGTTTAAGAATTGATGGATAGGTTTGTGATCTAGCCCCCAATGGCCAGCAGGGGTTTGAGACTCTGGTTGTGTTAAGTAGGATTCTGCTTCCTGGGAGTGTCTTTTCAACCCTAGGAGGCATCTGATTAGCATGGCTCCACTCCCCGCGGAAGAATCTTGGAATGTTCACTCAGGTACCAAGTTCTGTCCTAGGACCTGGGGTTTGAGAGGATGAATGTCAACTGGTGTTAGTGATCACTTACCAGTGTCATTCTGTGAAGTGTTGGTTATTTTGCAGTGGTGAGGCACTCACACCCCAGGAAGGGCAAGCGAGCAAAGAGGTGCTGGGGCTCAGTGACAAGGGCTGTGTGGAGGTCAGTCTCACTGAGCATATCTGATGCCAAGGAGGGAGGTGGTGCCGTGCTGAGCACGGCCTGCGGAGGCGGCTGGTCCGCTGTTACCTCTCAGCTCTTCCTCACCTCTGAGCCTCATTTTCCTTACCTTACGTACAAAGAGGGCAATAACGTCCACTCTGCAGAGCTTTAGAAGAACCAAATGAGGTAAAGTAAGCGCAGAACAATAACTAGTAGACTCCTAGTACATTGTAATTTTAATTGTCCATTTCCAAGGCATTGGATGTCTAGCTCTGTTGCTAAGCCTACACAGTGCCCTGTGGTGAATTAGGAAAAGGCATCTGCCCCCCTTCACACACTGAAGTCACTCAGCAGGCACACAGGTTGCCAGATTTTAGGCCCAGCTTGGCTGTTCGAGCAGCCGTGGGGGATACAAACCTGCACCGTCACATACAGGGTGTTCAGAGAGTGATTCGCGCTGAAATCCATCCCTCGTGTAGGTCTGACCATGTGTCCCATTGTCTGCCCTTTGCGCTGGTGTAAAATGCCTCCTTTCACATCCACAAGTGTCCCTCCCAGTTTGGACAACAAGTTATAGGATATTTCTACTCAAAGAGGGCAAAATAAATAAAGACACAGTTCTTTTTTTTTTTTTTGAGACAGAGCCTCAAGCTATTCCCCTGGGTAGAGTGCCATGGCATCACAACTCATAGCAACCTCCAACTCCTGGGCTCAAGCGAGTCTCCTGCCTCCGCCTCCCAAGTAGCTGGGACCACAGGTGCC
>CAUYQV010158536.1:0-17112 GCA_963574575.1 Galagoides demidoff | reverse complement strand
TGAAATAGAACATTATTTATTCTTATGAATTCACATAAAGTGATTGATTTGATAAATTTGATAAAATTATATCAAATATAGTCAGATATACTTATGAAAGTATATTTGTCATAATATCTAGCTTGGATACCTATGCATACATAGGAATAAACTATACACAAAAATGATTCTGTGTGAACAGTATGGGAAATGGTCTTTTAAACAAAATTTAAATTGTATACTTATCACAGCCTATTATTTTCTAATATTGATTATAAATATGTGTATCTGAGAAAAGTACATCAAAATTTCCCCACATAACATGAAGCTCCATACATCTACATTATAATAAACTTAGGAATATATATTAAAATAATTAGTTAGGGAAGAAATAGAAATATATATTATATATTGCATTATACATAATATGAAATATATGAAGGCTTTCCAGAAAGTATCTAGCTATGAAATGTGAAAAATAAAATTAACAGTGGCTGGCTTTCCATATAGGCACCTTTATCTCTTTTATTTATATATAAACATATACTACATATATATATATATATACACACACACACACTTTTCAAAGTATATTATATTCTAGTGTTCTTCAAACCATGACAAATTCCATTAGAACTACAAATCAAATTTGGTATGTTGCTTGCCCCAGATAAAATAACATCCTAAAGAAAATCATGAAGCCCATACTTAACAATCTTTGATTACTACAACAGAATATATATAAAGTGTTAATGTTTTTGAATAGGCAATTAAGTAAAAAGGGATGAATAATGTGCTAATTATACGTGTCTAAAGTGTTAATGAGAAGATCACAGTGTGGCACAACTAGTTGTGATTTAACAGAAAAGGAAAAGAAAGTCAGCTGAGAAAGCAAATGACTTAGTAATTGGTAATAAAGAAAATGGGAAGTGTTTTGTGACTTCAAAGTGACAATAATTTACCTATAAAATTGATTCCTGTATATTCTAGTTAAAATAAAAACATTTGGAGGAAAAGTTTTTCACGTGTCGAAGTCTTTACAAAGTAAAATTTATAAAAGTTTTTGAAGTGTGATAAAATATCCATGACACTATATTTCATTATTTAAAAAAATAGGAATACAAAGTATTATCACAGAAAAAAGACTTACTCCACATACCAAGTTCAGGTACATTTGTCTGGGTTACATTTTCCTTATTCCGCTTCCTTAGTTCAGCAAATGTAGAGAGGTCAGCAGCACTGTACATACTTGGCTTTGCAGCCAATTTTTTGCTCTTGTTCTTGAATTATATTTTTTCCATCTCATTCTAAAATAATGGGCAGGAAAGTTTTATCTCTATGCTTTGGATATCTTGTTAATATTTTGCATATATCATGTCAGAAAACATATATTGTGCGACTGTTTGGAAATTTAGCTACTGAGGTAAGAATTCACAAAGAAGAAACAATTTGCTGTCACTAAACAACCACGGAGATCACTCTTAGAACCTCCGGCTTTCTTTATTGATTTCCCTATTCTGTTCCATTCAAACCTCCCCTCTCCCTTCTTTCTCCAGTCCTTTGAGCACAGAACTATTTATGATTCATCTTGTCCCCACAAACTAAATTACTTTAGTCATGGCTTAATTATTTTCTATTTTTATGTGATCTCCACATTAAAATCATAAAATGTGGAATTTGTATGGGAATTTCTATTTTTCTTATGGAATATCTGGGCTTTTGCAGAAAGTGAAAAAGACCTGGGAGGGATTGGGAACTTCTCAAGGTCCAACTGGTGATTGCTATGAAACCACATGAGATTGGTTGGTTAGTGGCTACAAAATACTGAATCCTTATCTTCTTTTTCTCATATCTAAACATTGACCAGTAGGAAAGCCTAATAAATGAGTGAGAAAATAAGCCATTGTAAATGTACTCGCATAGCAGCAAGTAATGTTGTAGTAAGACACACACCAGTAAAAATTCTACTATGAGTTAAGATGGTTTAAAATAATAAGAGTGAAATTAGAATATTCCTAACATGAAGAAATGATAAATGCGCAAGGTGATAATTGCCCAATTACTCCTATTAGGTTAATTCAAACTGTGTATCTGTATCAAAACATCACCCTATAAATACACACAACTATTTTGTACCCATAATGATTAAAAATTAAAATGTCAATATGGGTCTTTCTGTAGAATAATAGTAATTCATCACTTGAAGGAAAGTATTTATACTCTCTATGATCATTTTTATCATATAACATATATGGTGAGAAGCTAGGATATTTTTACTTACACTGTTAATTATTTGATAATATGGAAAGGTCTCTAAATGTCATACAGTTTAAATTTTCCTTCCCAGGAGGATACTGTAGGGAGCATCAGGTCACTGTTCCTACTTAATAATGGAACAGAAATAAATCGATATAAATGGATACGTTAAAATAGGCTAATTGTTAAAGATGGTGGTGGGATGTGGAAGAAACAAGAGGCAAAGGAATTAACTTTAAATACAAGGAAGAGATTTTTCCTCGGAAAGCTGGATCTATCCTCCTCCCCTTTTTTTATGTAATATCAACATGAGGGGAAACTGGGTGAAGGCAAATAGATGCTACCTTTTTTTCCACCTCTTTTTTATGTTTAAAATTATCTGGCTCAGACCCTATAGCACAGTGGTTACAGTGCTGGCCACATGCACTAAGGATGGTGGGTTTGAACCCAGCTGGGCCTGCTAAACAATGACAACTGCAACAAAAATACAGCCAGGCATTGTGGCAGGCACCTGTAGTCCCAGCTACTTGGGAGGCTGAGGCAAAAGTATGCCTTAAACCCAAGAGTTTGAGGTTGCTGTGAGGTGTGATGCCACAGCACTCTACTGAGGGTGACATAGTGAAACTCTGTCTCAAGAAAAAAAAATTTAAATTTAAAAAGTTATCTAAAGTGGAAATTTTCAAAAGTCAAAGTTTAAAAAAGTGATTAAGAAAATCAGTGTAACTCTGCATTATACATATAAGAGAAAAAATTAAAACCATATATAAGAAAACACATTTTATATAGGTTTGTATTATAAACATTAATAAATGGAAGGGTTGTATGATTATACTATCCAAAAAACAAATACTAATAGCAAATATATTGAGGAAAAAAGGCCAATGATTTATGGTTCAATAAATAAGAAGCCATAACATTTCTAAAATTTTCTAGCCCTAGTAACATAGGGTTGAATTCTGTTAAACAACCAGAAATAGTGACAAAATTAAAAGGTAATATAAAAGTCAACAGGTATTATCAAAGATTTTAATTAAACTCTTTCAGTGATAAAGCAAGCAGAAAAAAAATTGCTGATATATCTGTATCGATACTCTTTCTGCCTGCTTAATCAATTTACTTTGTATATGTGTTTAGAATAGTGTATCCAAAACCTGAATAAAATGTTCTTTACTTACTAAAATTAATCGTATGTTTGTTAGACCATTAAAAAAAAAAAACTCAACAAATTGCACTTATGCAGCCTTCGCTGACCACAGTATGTTTAACTTGGAAATAAATAAAATAAAGTTTAAGTGCAATTCACCAAACATTTTTAAACTAAGCAAGATTTATTCAATAATTCCTATGTCACATAAAAATTTCAAAGCATATTAGAAAACTTTCTATGAAAAATTAAAGAATTATACATGAAAAAGGTGTATGTTATGTTGAAGGTTTGAAAGGCTAAGTATGGTTAAACACTTATATTTAGAAGATCCTAACTTTATTTTCTAACATTTCATAGATTTAATAAAGTCTCAAGCAAATCATCAGAAGGTTTTATTTCCCCTCGGGGGATTTACAGTCGGATTATAAAGTTTAAATGGCAATTTAAAGGCCCAAGTTACTACCAAATTTAAAACGATAGTAAAACTGGAGTCATTATAATAAGGTGGAATTTACAAAGAGAGGTGAAATGACCAGAAGACCAGAATAGACACAGACACAGTCACTTTATCTACAGCAGTGTTACTACTGTGCTTTGGTTGAAAATGACTGATCTTCTCAATCAAGATTTCTGGAGCAACTGAATATTCTCACAATTATATTATTAATCATGACTATTATTATTTTGATTCTTTATTATATAATTCACGAAAATTATTCAATTTGTGTCATAGAGTTAACTGTGTGACCTCTTTGTTCTCTAGATCTATGGTTACCCAACCAAAATTACTTTCATTTAAGCAATTTCATTTATAATCATACAGCCGATGTTAAATTCTAGAAGTTAAGTATATTAGCTGGAAATCTTAATAATCTTAACTATTGGAAATAAAAATGTTCATCCTTTTAGTTCTCTTTAATTATAACCTTTTGGTAGTAACTGATAGAAACTGAATTATAAGTAATCTTGACAAAAAAATATTGTCTTGACCTACAAAATAAAAAGATTACATGGCAAACAGATTTTTTGTAATGCGGTATTTCTATCTTCTGATAACTAAGATTTATTAAAGATTTCAGACAAGATCGATATCATTTGAAAATATATTTGTTGTTGTAGGGAACTGCAGTTTAAGGACTGCAAACATACCACACTGTGATTTAAAGAAACAAGTCATATGAGTAGTCTTAAAGAGCTTGGGGTTTAGAAACACCACCAAATTCTTAATTTTGGAGAATTAGACCTTGTCACATTGTGGGATATACTCTAAAACTTCATCTATTATGATGTGTTTTTGGTTTTCTTTCTTTTCTGAGATTTTGATGTGTACTTCTGGATCTATAATATCTGTACATTTTTATCTGCAAATAAGAAAACAAATGGGGCACATCTGTGATATATGAGATTCATCTCCTTTAAACTTGTGGTCTGGTCCCAATGTGTAATGCTCTTACAGGAATAAGATATTAGTGAACTATAGCTTGCTATGATACCAAATCTATTAGTTTAGTAGTCAGAATTTTACATTTCTATAGTATTTTCCCCACAAACTTATGATTTATTACCAAGTTAGCTAAAACTTCTTTATGGCATTTTCTGGATTGTCATATGAAGCTATTTATACTGGCTCTATAGTGGCATTGACAGGGCTGGCTCAAAATATGTAAAAATAATTTCAAAAGAATTTGGCCAAATATTAAACTTAATTATTAGTTGATATTATATCAATGTTAATATTATTATTGATACTTTAACCTTAATGCTTAATGGCATATATTTGAAGATATTTATATTTACCATACTTATGGATTCAAATGTTACCGTATCTGTCCTTAGGATATTGAAGACATATTCTGGTGAGCTGAGGTGTATTTAGGGAGAACTTTCTATGGATTATGCTAAATAATGCCCTAGCATGTAGTTAGAAGGAGAAAAGTTATGTTGTTTGTTCTGTCCTGAAAATTTATATTTCTATTATAACTAAGGTTTAAAGAAAATCTTTTTTAGAGTAAATGCATGATGAAGGCAGATCGTCTTATCCCATTCTCCTTAATTACACCACCATATACATATTTGCTTAGGCGAAAAACTTTAAAATTGATCTTTCTATTCTATCCCTTTATACCAGTTGGCTCAAATGATGTCATGTACCTCCTTTGTTACCTCCAAATACTGCCCAAATTCCTCTTTCCCCCAATATTTTCTATTACCAAAAGCTATTCTGAAGTAATAGCCTAGTATACACTGTGTCTTACCATGGGGCTCTTCCTTCCAATTTTTCCCTTATCAAAATTAATTTCCTAAAATATAGAAGATAAACTCCTCCAATCATAGTTTAATTCAGATAATATTCCATGTTATTGTATTAGAACATTCTAATAAATTTCCACTGCGAACATCTTCTTTTGCTATATACATGGATGGCTCTTCACTCAGTGATCCCATCTCTCTGTATAGCCTAATTTTATACTTCTCTCCTGGCATTCTCAGCCAAAAAAAACCTTATACTGTCTCCTCAATTCACCGTGATAATTTATTTCTATTGTAGAAAATAGTTTTCCAGTCTCTAAACCTCATTTTCTCCAGGTTTTCATATTGCTATTACTTTATGATCACTTTCTGGATTCAAATGTCACTATTTCAGGACCCCTCTTCATTTGCTTCTTACATTTGACCTACTCTAACTAATGCATAGTACCTACTCATTATTTAACTTATGTTAAAATTGCTTGTATGTTAAAAATTATTTATTATGGAGTTAACACTGTGGCATGCAGTTTGGCAGTCTTGGTCAACAATGCCCTTACTTTGATTAGAATCATGCTAGGCATACACACAGCCCTGTAAGGAGTTATTCAATTATTTCAGGTATCACATAGGTTAAGCTACAGTGAGATAAAAAATGCGGTTTCAAAACCAAAGTGACTTGTTCTTAGATATCCAACAGTAAGGGTTGATTTTTCACTTTTGTTCAATTCCCATTTCAGACAACGTAGAGACTCTGCTTCACATCTCTTCACTCCAGGGCTCCAAGTTATTTGCCCACAAGGCTGATTTTTTTTTTATCTGTCACTTTGGTAAAGGAAAAGAGATCTCTGAAGGTTTTCTGATTGATAGTTGAATGCTCCAGTCTGGCAGTGACTCACAACATTGCCTCTTGACATTGATTGGCCAAAGTAATAAACGCAAAATACCGTTGAATAGGAAGGCCGAAATATGAACTTGTTTGACAACAGAGCACAGTAACTTTTACAATTCATAATACATAATTGAAAGCACATTAGATTTATGTGAGTTATGGCTTTAATCAGAGACACCATGGTGTACAGAAAAGTATTGCTAAGTTTATCAACAAATCTCTCCTACATAAAACACGGAAGTACATTAGAAGGTGCTGAGATAAAATGTTTGTTAATATTTCTTATGTTTTTACACTTCTACTGGAAAATGTTTTTCATTTATTATGTGCTGTTAATTTAAGGACTGGAAAGAGACTAGAAACACACATAGGGAGTTATTTCTCTGCCTCTTAATTCTGGTCATGTAGATATTTTATTTTTTTTACCTTTTGAACCTGACTTATTTCTGTCCCTCTGCCCCAATATTGTACCATCAAGACAATATTGGCATGAATTTACTTTCATGGTTTGGTATTTTTAACTTGCGGACCTACCACTGTCATTATTTTTACGTTCAAAGCATCACTCTATTGCAAAGATCTGTTGGCTTACAAAGAGGTGGCAATTAGTTATTGATCACCTCATTTAGACTAATTGGTTATTGTCCACTTCTCTTTAAAAAAATTGTGTAATTGTCTTGGGTTTTCTTTTTTACAATTCACTATTTGCCATTAGGGAAAAATTACGAACATTCACCTTTATGGAAATAAATACTTATTATTTTATATTATAATTTCTAATTGTATAAGGAGGTTAAACATAGGGCAGATAAACAAAGGAAATATTTAAAATTGAATTCATTTTGAAAAACATTTTAATTATAGCACAGATGCCAATCAGTGGCCATTCAAATGGAATATAGTTATTCTAAATTATAAGGAGAATTAAGCCCCTTTTTAAGTATCTGTTGAGGATACAGAAAATGTACCTTCTCATGAGAGACAAATTACGATGAGGTCATAATTTTTAAAGCTAAAACTGAGAGAGTAATTATACCCTGGACAAAATGGAAATTAGCCACACCTAATATTTCTGAATAAATGCAAAGTATTTAGTATTATAGTATTTATTTTACAGATATCTGGTTTCAAACAATGATTAATAAATGTTACCTACATTTAATCACATACTTGCAAAATATATTTATATCTTTAAAAAGTATAAAGTATATGTAAAGTGTCTTTTACAAAAAGTTACCAGGATTTCCACAGGAGTCTACAGAAGAGCTTAGTGAAGTTTCACTGTTTTGGGTCGAGGCCGTCTTAGCCAGAGAATAGGCTTTTAAATTCTCAGCTAATATTCATAAGAAGTCTACCTTGTATGCTCCACTATTTGCTGTTGTTAATGCTTCATCTTGTTATAAAGTTAAAACATTTTAACATGGTTGCTCTTTTGATTTAGATTGCTAATACAAATGCTAAAAACAAGACTTAAGCCTGTGACCATGCATTCAAGTATCTGCTTAAGTCTTTTGTGTTAAAAAGATTATCCTTGAAATCTAAATTTTAAATGGCAATATTTCAATTTGGATACAGAAAATGAATTATTCTCTGTGGAAGAAGGCATCTTTCGCTTTCTTTTGTTTTTCCCCCTTTTGTCTCTGTCAAGACCATTCTATGAATATACAATTGAGAAATCAGTTTGGGTCTCCGGCTCTGTATGTTCTTGAATGTTATACCACTGTGCCTCAGCTGATTATCAGAAATTACCTAACACGCTTGTCATAGGTCTATACGAATCACATAAAATGAGTGTCAGTAAATTGTTTCATTAATTACTAATAGAATTAGAGACACATTAATAAGCACAATCTGCTTCTTTACATTGAGGCAGCTGGTTTTTTTCTGAAGATATGTAGCCCTTTATGTTAAATATGTGGCCTGCAATTAATCTTTGAACAAAGAAAGACTTGAGGTTGAAAAGGGCATTGCATAAGCTATCTGGGAAAAAATAATCCCAGGTTGGGAGAACACAGGAATCTGAGAGAAGATGTGGTTTGAGTAACAGCCAGAGAACAGGTGCTGAAGAAGGAAGTCAAGCGGGCAAGTCGTAGGTAGCTGATGGATCCGACACCAACCCGGGAGAGGTTGTCCAGAGCCTTGTTGGACTCTGTAGAAAATTACACTTCTACTGTGAGCAAGATGGAAGGCAACACAGAGTTTGTACAGGGAATACACAAAAACTGATTAATTTTTTTTAACTTTTTTTTTTTTTTGCAGTTTTTGGTTGGTGCTGGGTTTGAATCTGCCACCTCTGGCTTATGGGGCCAGCACCCCACTCCTCTGAGCCACAGGTGCCACTCCAAACTGATTAATTTTTAAAATAAAATCTACGTAAGTAGCAGAGTATGAACGTTTTAACTCAATAACTGAGAAAATGACATGAAGGTTATGTTAACCAGTTTGATGAGAGTATTTCAAAATGTATGTGAAAACAGCACACTGTACCCCATGATTGCATTAACGTACACAGTTATGCTATAAGAAATTAAAAAAAGAAATCTCTAGCTGCTATGGGGAGTATAGACCTCAAACGGGGCTCCCAAGGAAGAAGTAAAATAGAAAAAAAAGGAACCAGTGAAAGGGTAAGAAAAGAGGGTGTTCACTGTGCCAGGAACCTTGTGAAAACTTCCCTCGTAATTCCATCCAATAACCCCATGAAGGGTCTGTGCCGTGTCCTATTATCCCTGGGCAAATAGGAAAACTGAGGCACAGAGAGCAGTACTTTTCTCAAATTGATAGATTTGTTCAATAACTAATAAAGTTTATATATTACCCACTAATTCCATTTGCATTTTATCATTTTTTACAATATGTCACAGATGCAGTGAATTTACACCATACCCAGTTGGGTAACTGGAGCTATATCCAGTTATAACTGTATGCATATGCTTATGTATCCAGCTGTCTCGGTAAGTGCACACACACACAGAGTGTGAGAGATGTAGCACGTGAGATGTACACAGAGACATAACCAAGTCCGACAGGCATTATAACAATTCTCCAAGTCACGGAAGATTTACAACATTTTACTATGAACCTCTGAATTCACAGGCTACTCTTGAAACATGGGGATAGTCCAGTTACCACATTCTTGCCACAGAGAAATTAAGAAGTCTCATTTTCCAGAGAAAACAGGAAGCAAAACGGGCTGGAATTTTGCACATATTCTACTATCTACAAGGTTTGAGAGACTTTTAATCGTAAACAAAAATAAATTAAAAAGGTACTTCATCACAGTAGGAACAAGAACAGAAATGCAAACTACTAATGAGGAAATGGAAAATATAAGCAAACAAATAATCGTTAGAATGAATAGCATATTAATATTGCTCCCCTTATAGTCAGATATAAAATTTCTAGATTTATAACCACAGAAGTCATCATTTTTGCCCTTTCTCTCTCTCTTGTCTGAATCCAAAATCTGTGTACAAATGCCACCAACCAATTGAAAATAAAAGTCTAACTCAGAGAATAGAGAATAAGCTTAGTAACCTCCGGAAAGAGGATAGGAAATAGAGAGAGTGATGAGGAAGTTATGCTCTTATGTCAAGACTGGATGCTTTACAGTAGAGATGGGAACACAACACTCCTTTCAGAAGACATTATAGTATAGATCAGAAAACACCAGTGCCCTCTTGTCAAATGCCTTAGTCAACAAAGAAGTAGACACAAATTAGAAATAATAAAATGACAGGTATTAACTTTGTTTGTGATTTAACACCATAATTATAAATAGACAAATTTTAATTAGTGTTAGAAAAGTAAATTTAAAAACTAAAGATAACACTTTCAGGGTACATCTTTGGTAAATGGTGTCTTCAAAAATAAGAGGACACTGGCTCAGCACCCTGAGATCGGCGGTTAGGGTGCTGGCCACATACACCAAGAAGGTGGGTTCAAACCTGGCCCGGGCCTGCTAAAACAACGACAAATGCAACAACAAGAAAAATAGCTGGGTATTGTTGGGGGAGCCCTTAGTCCTAGCTACTTGGGAAGCTGAGACAAGGGAATAGCTTAAGCCCAGGAGAAGTTGCGGTGAGCTGTGAAGCCATAGCACTCTACCGAGGGCGACATAGTGAGAGGCTGTCTCAAAAAATAAATAAAGAAGATGACGCTATTTCACTGTTTCAATATAATTCACATATATGTTTCATAGTTAATATTAAAGTACAACAACATTCAAGAATGACAATAGTTAAACAGTGATTTAAATTATTGTTTAAAATTTCTCTGGAACTTTATGCAACTTGTATAGTATAAAAGACAAATTATTATTTTTAATGGAAAAAAAAAGAAAAAAATATAGAGTGACCCCCAAGGTCTCTATCCAGTTAGCTATATTTAACCTACACATTGAAATTACTGTCTTTTTTCTGTGAAATAAATGAGAGTAAGGTCCGTTATATCGGTACTGAGCCCTCCAGATCTTTGTGAAATTTGCCATAATGATTTGGAGAAAAGCATCATAGAAAAATTGTGCTGATACACTTCTTACAAAAAATAATTGGAACTGTGGCTTGGTTAGACAATAATAGGTTCATTTAGTTATATATTGTTTGCAGTCTAGTAGGCCCTTGTTAATAGAAGCCAATATCGCAAAATTAAAAATACATACATAAACAAAGATCAGTACTCAGTTTGAGAAAGAAAGTTGTTTTATTTTATTTTGCACCTATTTGTTTCTTTCTTGAAATTGTAAAATCAGCACACATCACACAATGGCAAACCTCAGGCACAGATCCTTGACCATTGGGGAGTCATCAGGAAGTTTTAGTTGTGAACTGTAATCGTGGTGGATCTGATAACTTGACAAACTGTTGCTTAAAGTCCAGAGTTGTTAAAAATGTCAGCACGACATTTTTGTGACCTGTTCTCACTTTCTCTTTGTTGAGAAACACCCTATTTTTCTACCGAAAATTTTGCTTTAGTATAGTTCAAGAAATCATTTACAGACTCACCTCATTTTTGCACTGATCACTCCATTTCCCTCCAAGATGGCCTAAACTCTCTTTAGCAATCTTCTTTTGTAAAATGAGGATACTCTGACACAAATTTGCCATGCCCTTATGTTTATATTAAACCCACAATGTCTCTTTAAAAGCAAAAATGATCAGAAGGGTAATTAAGAGAAAAATTGTTTGCTGTTTATTCAGGATTTCTTAGAATGATTTCTATATTATTGGAGAATGCTTGCTCTCAACCTTGGTGGCAAAGTAGAATCATTTGTAAAATTTAAAAAATCCCGACACTGGGTGGCACTTATGTCTTAAGGAGTAGGGCACTGGCCCCATATATGGGAGGTGGTGGGTTCAAACCTGGCCCGGCCAAAAAAACTGCAACAATCAAAAAATCCTAACACTCAAGTCACACTTCCAGAATTAGTATTGTGTAAAGCAGTCTACCTAGCTTCCTAGACAATATAATGCTAATTAGAATAGACTTTGCCAAAAGTTAGTGAATTAAATAATTTTAGTTTTTAATTTCAGGTTAATGTGAGGGTACAAACAACTATGCTACAATGTTTGCATGTTTTAAGTAAAGTTCCTATTGTAGCTGTGTCCTGCACCCACCTAGGAGGTGTGTCATATACCCTTACTGGGTGCCCATTAGGGGAGAGCACACTAATCCCCTTCTCTCCTCCCCTCTTCCACCAATTTGAATTGAGTTTTACTCTTACGTGGGCATGTATTAGTTCATCTACTGATGCTTGTTCATCTCAATTAACATTGAGTATATTGGATACTTGATTTTCCATTTTTGTGATACTTTACAAGAAAAATGTGTTTCCACTCCATTCAGGTTACTACAAAAGATACAAAGTCTCCATATTTTGGCGGCTGACTAGTATTCCATGGTATACAGGTACCACAGTTTCTTAATCCATTTCTGGGTTGATGGGCACTTAGGTTGTTTCCACCTCTTGGTGATTCTAAATTGAGCTATGATAAATGATCTAGTGCAATGTCCTTATAATAAAATGTTTTTTTTTTTTCCTTCTGTGTAGATGCCTAGTAATGGGGTTGCGGGATCAAATACAAAGTCTATTTTCCAGACTTATTTCCAAAAAGGGTGTGTATTAGCTTTCAGTCCCACCAACAGCTTAAGAATATAGGAATTAATAGTTTTAAACAGTGCATGAAATGTCTAGATCCATATTTTAGAATGTAGTTCAAAATGTTTGTTATACAACAAATTTTGTATAAGAAATGCCTAAGAATTAAGCAACTAATTCTTACTACTGTATTTTTTAGAAATGAGGCTTTTTTGAAATTTATGATTTCGAAACTATTTGGTTAAAATTTTATTTTGAATATCAACAAAAATCCATGTAGGTCTTTCAAAAATTATAAGAAGAGAGAGCGAGAAGCAAAAAAACTCAAAGTAACTTAAATAAAACATGAAGTTACTTGTTTACTTTCAAGTAGGCCAAATTCTCAGGTTGGTTAGTTAGTTACAAGAGATAAGGTAACTTTGACAAACATTAGAAATGTTTTCTTCTCATTTCCAGCCTCCAAATGAATTAATATTTCCTTTTTATTAGCTTAATCAAAGGCATAAAGTTTTTCAGGACTAAAATATATATTAAAAGGTAATTTCTTTTTTTTTCTCTACAAAATTAATTTTTTGGTGATGATGCTGTAGTTGGATAACACTCTCCTCTCTTCATACCATCATTTGCCAATGAAGCTCATTCCTGAAATGTTTCTGGAATCTGCACAGAGTTGAAGACCATAGCATCAACACCAAGCCTGTCTGTGGGAGGAGTGAACTACAGAGGATCATTGAGTTTAATTTCCATGCACATAACCTGACTGATTATTTTTCCTTATGATCATATGTAATGTGATTAATTTTTTCTTTTCTCATTTGGGGAACTATGAGAAGATAACTAGAGTTTTCGCTAGTATGTGTGTGCTATTTGTAGTATGTAGTATGCTATTTAGTCCAGAACAATTCTGATGCGGTTATTATCATACACAACAGATATTACAACATATAAATATCTTTCAAGGTTTCCTGTGGATATCCTAAATTGCCAGTATTAAATTTTATAATGAAAATGATTGCTTATAATTAAATTAAAAAGAATCATGTTGACTTCAAATTATATCCACAATGTAAAACAATTAGAAAGGCAGTATGTATGACCCAACAAAATTATAATTATAAATTGTGTAAACTAATCAATAAGAAAACAGTAAACAGGTTCGGCACCTGTGGCTCAAGCAGCTAAGGTGCCAGCCACATACACCTGAGCTGGCAGGTTCGAATCCAGCCTGGGTCTGCCAAACAACAATGACGGCTGCAACCAAAAAATAGCCAGGTGTTGTGGCTGGTGCCTGTAGTTCAAGCGACTTGGGAGGCTGAGGCAGGAGAGTTGCTTGAGCCCAGGAGTTTGAGGTTACTGTGAGCTGTGACACCATGGCACTCTACCCAAGGCAACAGCTTGAGGCTCTGTCTCAAAACAAAATAAAACAAAACAAAAAAGAAAACAGTAAGCAAAGAACTCAATGTCAGAAATTTTTCTATTAAATAATAAATTTGTTTCTTTGATTTTATTACACACTTCAGGGTTTTTTTCATGTAATATAAAAGTGATACAACTTGAAAAAATAGAAGCAATATTCCTAAATTATTTTTATTTTTTAAAAAATAGTTATTTTGCATATGTTACAGGAAGTTATTTAAAGTTCTTTATAAGTTAAAAACACCTGAAAGTTTCCCATGTGAGAAATTGTTCCATTTAAAGTTGTTAAATGGTTAGCAAGATGAGATAAAATTATTTTTAAATAAAATGTTTGAGAGCAGTATCAGGAATTAAAATGCTGCCTCCTCAAAATATTAAAAATAATTCACCAATGGTCAACTTATTTACAAAGTATACTAGTTATGTCCACTTTCCTTATAAATACACACCTATATACACAAACACACCTATTATGCATATGTCTCCATAAACCGCACACACATTAATGTTATATATCCTAATGGAAATTCTGTATGATATAACATATGCATGTATGAATGTCACCCTGAAATGTAAATGCAATATGCTAGATGCTATTAAAATTATTTTAATAATAATTATTTGCATTTGGAGATGATAATATTTCACAGTTATAATTAAAATTTGTTTTTTATACTTTCTATTTTAAAATACCATTATCTGTGCATACATGTAAATTTATTTCAGTATTTATAAAATTAATTTTGTTTTTATCCATCAAGTCTGAGATACAGAGTTTGTTGAGAAACATAATAAAGTACATACAATGAGAGGCAGGCCACCGGGACTTAAAGCAGCAATATTTAGAATTTTACTTTTTTTCTAGCTTGCTTGTACAAATTCATAAGAACACTAAACTTAGAAATGGGAGCTGTTCGAATCAAGCCCATCTGAAATGTCATTCCTAATCTCTCTCTGCACCAGTCTTCATCAAGGGCGACCTTTCTGATTGCCTGTTACAGCTTGACATAAATGCACTGCAACCACCCCAGTGCTATCGCTGACCTTTAACCACAATATAGTGATGATCCCTTTAGTGATCTAATAAATGTGGCAGAGCTATAATTTATTTATTTCAATAATTATTGCTGACACTCTGTATTATGCATATCTTTAAAAATAGAATGAACAAGCATAGTGAGCCTAATACTTGTCCAAACTACAATCTATTATTACAGTCTTCTTTTAAAATAAATTACATTTCTTTTACATTTGTGTATGTAGGGGGAAATGGGAGACATTTGAATGTCTTTGATTACATATTTTTCTTTGTTTTTTTTGGTGACAAAATGCATATAATTTAAGATTTACCATACCCACATTAAGTACACGGTTCGGTGTTATTAGATACATTAATAATGTTGTGGAACCATCACTGTCATTCATTTCCAGAAATGTTTTCATCTTGTAAAACTGAAACTTCATACTTATTAAACAATAAGTCCCCATTACTTCCTGTCCCCACCTTCTAACAACCATTCTACCGTCTGTCTTTGTGATTTTGATTATTCTAAGTAACTCATATAAATGGAATAATACAATAAATTTACTTCTGTGACTGGCCTATTTAATTTAGCACAATATACATCTTCAAACCCATCGATGTTGAACCTACCTTCCCTTCGGAGGTCCAGTAATATTTCACACACACATACACTCCATATTTATTTTTCTATCATCCATTGACTACATTTGGATACTTCCATGAATAATGCAGCTTCGAATGTAGGTATACAACTATCTTGCTTCAATCCTTGTGGGTATTTACCAAGAAGTGAAATTGTAGGTTCACATGTACGTTTTACTTCTAATTTTCTGAAGATTGGATATATTGTCTTGCACAGTGGCCATGTCATTTTACATCATACCAACAGTGCAGGAACATTTCAATTATTTCACGCTCTTACGAACACTTGTTACTTCCCTTTTTTTGATAGTAGCCTTTATAATGAGTAATGAGGTGATAATTCATGGTAACTTTGATTTGTATTTCTCTAATTATTAGTGCTATGGAACATCTTTTCACGTGTCTTTTGAGCATTTGTATATTCCTTTGGCGAACTGTCAGATCAAGTCTTTTGCCCATTAATTGGTTTGTTTGTTTTTGGCTGTTGAGTTTTAGAACTTCTGATCTTCTGAAGATTTATTTTTATCAGGTATGTGAATTCACAAATATTTTCTTTTATTCTGTGATTTACTTTTTCCATGGACTTCACTCCTTTCATTAAATCTGGAATCAATTTATTTAGAATATAATATGGTTTATGTCAAATAACATGCAATATTATATATAATAGAGCTTATGTTTTTTTCTAAATAGAAATTTTCGTGAATGCCTCTGATGTATCTGAAATCAATCAAATAAGATCTACTAACATAGTAGAGACTCCATGTTGACAATAAGGCATAGAGGAAAATAAAGTTCCCTGGGGTAATTCTTTGTTAAACAAAACACAAACACACCAAGAAAAACCTATGGATAAATTGCTTCATGAGAAATAAGTTTTACTGCTCATGAAATGACATAGAGCAACTGAACCTAATCCATGAAGACTAAGTTAGTATGAGAGTATGAGGATAGAAAAAAGAATTATGTTTATATTTCCTAAACTTGGATTATACTGATTTTTACATACTGCATAATTTAGCTTGTCTCAGAATTAGTCAACTCTTGTGAATTTAGTGGAACAATTTAAGATAATATTAGTATCTACAGCTGGGTGAAGCAGCTCATATGCCAGCACTTAAGGGGGGCAAAGTAGGAATATAGCCTGAGGGTAGGAGTTTGAGACCAGTCTGGGCAACAGAGTGAGACTGTATCTACAAACTTATATATAGATATAGATGATGTAGCTGTACATGTAGATATAGATACCGACAGATACCTAGACAGCTGGGCAGTGTGGTTTGTGCCTATAGTCCCAGCTACTAGGGAGGCTGAGGTGGGAAGATTCCTTGAGCCTGGGAGTGAATGTGTCATCAGACCACTGTACTCCACGCTGGGTGACAAAGCAAGAACCCATATATCAACAAAATAATATT
>CAUYQV010158535.1:0-10287 GCA_963574575.1 Galagoides demidoff | reverse complement strand
AAATAGCCAGACGTTGTGGCAGGCGCCTGTGGTCCCAGCTACTTGGGAGGCTGAGGCAGGAGACTCGCTTGAGCCTAGGAGTTGGAGGTTGCTATGAGCTGTGATGCCATGGCACTCTACCCAGGGGGATAGCTTGAGGCTCTGTCTAAAAAAAAAAGAATCTCAGATGACAGGGACTAGAGATGATGATTTCTGACAAGATGATAATACAAGTCTCACTCTGATAATCCAATAAAATTTTTGATTTATCAATGATAATAGTCTCAGAGGAAGTAAAAGAAACAGTGGAGGGAACTATTATTCTGGTGTTAATTTTTACTAATGATTAGGGAAGATACTCATGATTGGATAGACTCTTGAGAAAAAATTACTTTATTTTAACAAGTAGCAAAGAAAAATATATTAAGAATGAATCCTGTATTTTAGAAAGCAAATATTTGAGAAGAAAATATGCACACAATTAGGGGGTGCCTATGGCTCAGTGGGTAGGTTGCCAGCCCCATATACCAAGGGTGGGGGGTTCGAACCTGGCCCCAGACCAAACTGTAACCAAAAATAGCTGGGCAATGTGGCGGGTGCCTGTAGTCCCAGCTACTTGAGAGGCTGAGGCAGGAGAATCACCTAAGCCCAGGAGTTGGAGGTTGCTGTGAGCTGTGATGCCATGGCACTCTACCGAGGGTGACAAAGTGAAACTCTGTCTCAAAAAAAAAAAATACCTGGAAAATATGCACACAATCTCATGGCTACAGGCTCCAAAAAAGAGTGGGTTCACAAGGAATAGGAAATTTTAAAATTTTGGTAAGATAACCATGAGCAATTCAAGGAGAAAGTAATGTTGGGGAAAGGCAAGTACTGTGTGAACCTCTGACACCGTTAGAAAGGAGATGGTATGGTGTAGATGGTGCTTTGAAAACATGAAGGGGTAGAAAAAAGGAATTTATAACAGAGATTCACTGAGCACATACTATGCCAGGTACTATATAAAGTGTGTGATATTCACTGTTATTCTTGCAACAACCCCAGGGGGTAAATATTTTAATCTTTATTTTATAGATGAGGACATTTAGGCTTAGGTTCAGGACATTTCAAGGTAATATTGCTGGTAAAATGGTGGAGCCAGGACTCAGATCCAGGTCTATCTGACTTTAAAGCCCAGCTCTTCACTAATCATTTCACTATACTGTTGTTTTTGGAGCAAGCATAGGGAAAAGATGGGTGAGAATGGGTGTTGTTAATGAAGGATCAGGAATGATAATTGCGTTAAGTTTATTTTAATTGTTTAATGCTTACTCTGTGGTAGGTACTAGTACAAACCTTTCATACATACTAACTCATTTAATTCTTAAATCTCTATAAGTAGGTACTGTTACTGTTCATATAAAGAACAATAATGAGAGGTTAAATAACTTTTTCCAGGTCACAGAACTATTAAGTGATAGAGCTAGGATTTGAGTTCAGGCGCTTGGATTTCAGGGTTCACATCTGGTCTGCTATACTATACCATGCAATAACACTCTTATTTTGCCTGTATTTTCATGAACCCAATGAATGTTTTTGAAGTGGAAAAGTCGAGATAAATATATTAAAGAAAAAAGCTGAAGCCCAGCGTATGTAATACTTTAGTTTCATTATGATTGTTCAAATCTCAAAACTCAGTGGAATAATAATTGAGGGTGCTGTTGGAACAATCTGAGGCAACAAAACTACTTTGTAAGGAACTTTGGGTTGATTTCCAAACACGCCATTCTTGAGTCTGTGTGGATGCTTAGGCAGGGGAGACACAATTTATTTCATTTCAGGAAGACAGTTTTCTTCTAGAAAAGATGACTTCAGCATATTAGGATGAGTGAAATGCATGCATGGTTAGTTATAAATCTGATGTTCTAAGTGCTTAATCATAAACATATAATCTATATAGGTTGACTCTCAAAGTTTTTTTTTTTTTTTTTTAAGAAAAGTGGACTTAAATTATCTGCTGAAAACGTCAGTGTGGTTTGTGAACAATTTCTGTAAGTTCATCTTAAAACAACCATGTTAAACTCATGTAATTGCCTTTTTGAAGGGAATGCGAGGATAATGTATTTCTGGAATGTCTATGACATACTTATTGATTTTATTTTAGCATGTTTGTCTAAGTTTCCCATTATCCCTTACTAGATAGTAAATGGATTTACAACTAGGTGACTGTCCCTACCCACCGAGGATTTTTTAGTGGCATTGTATTAATTATATTTTAGGGCTTTTTCAATACCTATTGGTTTGGATGAAGATTTAGTGATTAGCTTGTCAAATTTATATAATGCCAAGGAACCAGGTTCAAAATGATCTTGACAATAGAGTGTAGTGACATCATTGTGACATGAAATTTAACAAGAATAAACATCAAGATTTAGAGTCATTCAATTCAAATAGTTAAATTTTGTGAGTACTAGGTTGGGAAGATCTAGCTGGACAGGATTTTAGTTGACCATAAACTGTAGTATGAGCCGGTAGGATGTTAGGCTTCAGATAGAGGAAAGTACTAGTACCTGTTGGAAATAAAACCTCTAAGGTATTTTATGGGCTGTTGGCAAACTAAGCCACATCCCACACTAGGGTCATGGAAGGTTGTAAAAATAATAGTTTTAAAAATATACTTGTTTAATCTGAGGAGAAGGTAAGTGGAGGCATGACCACCTACAGGTGGTGAAGGACTGTCATGGGATTTACTGTACTGCTCCAGAGAAGTCTAGTATGTTAAATGTGCAGAAATTAGGAGAAGGCCTATTTTAGCTTAAAATGACTTACTGAAGATGTTATGGCTCTTGGATTTATGTACCTCCTCTTATCGAAAATAAAGCGCAGATGATATCAAGAAGGTTTATATAAGATTTCCTTTGCTAGGTGGGAAGATCTGAGATTCTATATCAGTATTAAGACTGGCTTGGCACCAGTCACATACACCTAAGGTGGCGGGTTCGAATCCAGCCCAGGCCCACCAAACAACAATGATGGCTGCAACCAAAAAAAAAAAAATAGCCGGGCTTTGTGGCAGGCGCCTGTGGTCCTATGGTCCCAGCTACTTGGAAGCGGAGGCAGGAGACTAACTTGAGCCCAGGAGTTGGAGGTTGCTGTGAGCTTTGATGCCACTGGCACTCTACCCAGGGGGACAGCTTGAGGCTCTATCTCAAAAAAAAAGAAATTATCTCTGGAAACAGGTAACCTCTAATCCAGGTAGTTGAAATTCCTGCTGAGGCGTTTTGCATCAGTCAAAATACTGAGAGTTTATATTTTACCAGCAGGTGGCACTCCTGGCTGCTACCTTAATTTTAGTCTCTGCCTTTGATGAGGAGCCTTAACCTTTTCCTTGTCTCAGCATATGTAAGGCTATTAAGTATTTCTACTCTTTTCCAAAGATCAATGGACATTTTGTCTTGTGTTAGTTATAGAAAATAACTTTTGGATCTTGTGATGTTTTTGACAGGCTCTGGCTTTTATTTACCTAAGAAAAGATTTAAATCTATAATTACAATTTATATAATATCTAGTAGAATATAAGGGGAATAAGGTATTCTCTATCTTTTATATCTTCAAACTTGCTTTTTCTTTTGGATTTCCCTTATCTACATTTATATATGTTCAGTTATTTCCCATCCTAAAGCAAGGTCAAACGACAGATCCCTTCTTTGCCTTATGCTGTCCCCAATATCTTTATGCCTCCTACCATTCTTCACAGAGCCAGCCAGAGCTCTTCCATGTGTATAAAGCTGTGGACCCTTTCACAGAGCTCTTCCATGTGTGTAAGTCTGTGGACCCTTTTATTCTTTATCCCAGCATTCAGCCCCTTAACGACTTCTTGAAACAGTGTATCCCTTTGGTGTACCAATGTTTCTCAAGATGTTTGTGTACCATTTGTGTCTAAATCATTTGAGGGTATTTGTTAAAAATACTTTTTCTTGGGTCTTTTCCCAGGCCTACTGTGTCAGACTATCTGGGATTGTTGAGCAGGATTTGTATGTGTTGGTGGTCCCCAAGATGACTCTTAAGCACATTAAAGTTTAAGAATCATTGCTTTGCATTCTTTCCCTTGGTGATACATGCAAATGGCTCTCTAGCAAGTGTCTCCAACCTAGACTGCTCTTCTCAGTTCTGAGACCCTTATAGTAAGTTGTCTGTTTGTGTTTCCACTTAGATTTTTTTTTAAATCTATGTAAGATTTATTAATAATGCTTACCTTTTTTAATATTTATTTTTCACTTCATGAAATTTTGAGATGTAAGAAAAAATGAGTACTAGTTACATGTCTGAGACCAAAAATAATAAATATTTAAAAAGAAACAACTTTGTAGCTGAACTTTCTACCATTCCAGGTGAGTCTCGGAGGCGGTAGAATGCAGTGGCCTGGATAGTAACGTCTGTTTGAGGTACTAACAAGCTTGTAACAGAAAAACAAACTCCTTGGATGAGCACATCCTTTCACTTGGATGTTTTGTAGGGACCTCAAACTCAAGAACTTTTTCTAAGAAATCCTTTTCTGATGATTCATAGGTTAATGAGTGGATCTACTGTGCACCTAAAGCAAGTTGAGTGATTCTTGTCTTTCTTTCATTCCTTTCTAGTCTGCCTCCTATTTCTCTAATCTGTTCACAGCATGCCATCCATTCTGCCACTCTCCTATGCCATGTGACCATCATGTCTCTCATGGTACATGGCAGAAGCCTCCTCATTGATCTCCTTGTACATTTTCACACTGCACGTCATTCCATTTTCTACACAGCAGCCATAGAGAAGTATGTAAGTCTAGATATGGTGCTTCCTTGATTTTGAAACATTTTAAGGCCTTCCCATGTTTCTGAAGTAAATACTGTGTTCCCTCACAGTTTCAAAGGCCCTGCGTGATACATCCTTGCCTAATTCTCCCTCATTCTCTGCCCCTGATATCTCAGAGTTCTTTTCAGTTTTAGAGCCCCTGTTCTCTCTTAATTTGGAGCCTTTGTCCATGGTGTGATCTCAGCATAAAAAATTCTCATTTCTTTTTAGCCCAACTAGCTCCTATATATTTTCAGTTCTCAGCTTAATTCACCCCTTGATTAAGTCAGAACCATTCCTTTATAAAATACTGTACACTGAAATTACCCATTCAGTGTCAGTCTTTTGCAGCTAGATTAATAAGTCTAGGGACCTGTGTAAGTTTAGGGACATGTCTGATTTTTGTCACTACCATATGGTTTACTGCCCACAATAAATATTTTTTGAGAGAATTTTTAAAAATATATGAACTTGTGTTATGTATAGTGTTTGCCTGCCTTGCAAGTATGTTTTCAATCTAATTATAGGAGGTTTGAACTGAGAGCCAGACGTAGAACTTAGTATTTGCAACACTATGTCCATAATCATGGCTCATATTATTATGTGCTATCTTCTTGACAACTATCTCATTTGACTTTTAAAACATATTTGAGGGGTAGTTATTGTTTATCCCCATTTTACAGATTACTCATAGACATACAGAGAGGCTGAATAACTTGGCTAATATCATTGAACCAGTAAATTGAATCACCATAGACACCCAGGCTGTCTGGCTCAGTAGACCCAACCCTATACCACCGTGTTTGATCCCACAGTTGATTCCTTGTGTTGTTGTGTTGCTCACTTTGAAAAAGAAGACTAAGTAATTTATGAGTTTTGGAAGATAACCAAAATCTATAAAAAAATAAAAAATACAATTGAATTAATTTTAGTATAACCAGGATAATCATACTTGAATGATAGATTGATTTGAGTTGCTAACAATGTTTTCAAACTCAGCAGCTGGTCAGTGAACTGTAGAAGCAGTATTTTGGATTATTTTGTTATGCTACATACATGTTATATTTATTTGTGAAACATAGTCGAAATATAAATAAATACGAAGCATTTTAATGCTGTAATGTGAATCAATCCCTTTTCAAAAGGATTTGAAACTAATGTAATTTTAAAAGAGCTTAATGAAGTTTTACGTCAATTGTCATTAAGCTCCCCTTCCAGCTTCATTTAATATTCCATGAGAATCCGTTCATTCAAGGCCATTTTGGTAGTGGCTGTAGGCATAGATGTCTGCATTTAGAACTGATGCCAAAGAGTGAACAGTGATTAAAAACTGAGAGTCACAGGGTGAAGCAGTAGGAGCTTTCCTTGTCTAATCCATGCCTCCTCTGAGATGATCTGAGGAAAGGAAAGCAGTCTTGATGTCCAGCACACTGCCCTATCCCTGACTCTTGATTAAAGTACTAGTTCTGGGGAGTCAGATCTTTCCTCGAAGATTATTTTATCATTGTACCTGAAAAAAAAAATACATGTTCTTACAGAGAGATATCTGATCTACATTGCTACTCAGGGTATTTGTGTACTAATCCTGAGAATATCAGCTGCCTTGTTCTTATAGAAATGGAAATCTATCAATGTATCAATGCGTGAGTGTGCGTGGGTATGTTTATCTGTGTTGGTGTCTGTTTGTACATATGTATTTTTTTCATTCTAGGCTTTGTGTTAAAATTTTGAAGCATTTCCAAATAATGAAATATTACCTGATTGACTTACAGAAAATAAATTAAGAGAATTAATGTCATTACTTCAAAAAGGAACAGAATCTGCCTGTTATTTCTTTTCAAATCATCCCCATGAAATAGGGAACGCCAGAGATCATATCTACACTTGACAGCTGGTAAGATAGTTACAATGCAATAAAATGATCTATTCAGTCACTCAAACAATTGACAGGCTTAAATTTAGGCTTTCTGTCTGTCAGCTCAGTTTTTTATTTGCATATCCACATTGTCTTCTTTAATAAATCTTAAATATACACAGATAACTAACACGAGAAGCAATCTTTGGACAGTTACAGGGTTATGCATTGAAGAAGAGATATAAGAAATATATTTTTCCCTTTAAAAAAAATTTGGAGACCAAAAATTTAGCCATTTCTCACTGCATGTTTTTGAGACTGAATGGAATAGTCTGAAAGCAGGTATTACTACGTCTAGATCAAAAGCCCTCGATTTCTCAGCTTCCCATAGAGAAGCATGTGTAGACCTGGCCATGTGAACTGAGGTCTTCACTTCTAGAGTAGGACTGTACTCAATTTCCTTTCTTTTGGGGTTCTCATGAGAGTAGCTGTCCACATGGGTTCGGAGGGAGATCATCTGAACCTGGGTGCCAACTGTTCAGGGTGCTTGTAGACTTGTCCTGGAAATGTGTCCACTGCCTAGTTCTCTGGAGCTGGGCAGCTCTGTGGAGATTGTGTGGAATTTTGAGTCTGTGCATAGCCCTTGTCACAGGGGAGATGGAGAGCTGCTAATGTTACCCAACTCATTTTCAGGCATCTATTTTAGGGTGTGTGTGATGTGTGTTCATTCTAGGTTTTCTGATAAAAATTTGGATCATTTTCAAAGGGTGAAGTTTTCATTACCTGATTGACCATCAGGATTATCCATTGGACAATCTAGTTTGTCTCTCCATTATCAGGTACCATAATAGAAAATATGGAAGTAGATTTGGCTTCAATTCAAATTTTATTTTGCTTATGATTTTAAATGTTCAAAATTGATAAACACCCGTGTTTTTGTTTTGGTTTTTGTGTGGTTTTTTTTTTTGCAGTTTTTGGCCAGGGCTGGGTTTGAACCTACCACTTCCGGTATATGGGGTCAGCACCCTAACCCTTGAGCCACAGGCACTGCCCAAGACCTGTGTTTTTTTTGTTTTTTTTTTGAGACGGAGCCTTAAGCTATCCCCCTGGGTAGAGTGCCATGGCATCACAGCTCATAGCAACCTCCAACTCCTGGGCTCAAACGAATCTCCTGCCTCTGCCTCCCAAGTAGCTGGGACCACAGGTGCCCGCCACAGCGCCTGGCCATTTTTTGGTCGCAGCCATCATTGTTGTTTGGCGGGCCCAGGCTGGAGATGCGAACCCGCCACCTTAGGTGTACGTGGCTGGCACCTTAGCTGGTTGAGCCACAGGCGCCGAGCCAAACCTGTGTTTTTTTAAGGAACCATATTGAAAGCATTAATTTGGATGACTTAGCCCTAATTAAGTGAGAGAGAAATGGGAAAGAATGAAGATTGTGTATATCCTCTTCATTTTTTAATTAAATTTTACATTTTTAGGTATTTGTAGATTCACATTTGGTTGTGAGAAAGAATACAAAGAAATCCCATACCCTTAATTCACTTTTCCCCAATGAGAACATCTTGCAATACTATACTATAGTTACATAACCATGATATTGATAAAGTAAAGACAGAGAACATTTCCATTACCGTATGGATCCCTTATTTTGCCTTTTCATAACCAGCCTACTTCCCTCCTTCCTCTACTCCTCCTTAAACTCTGGCACTCACTAATATGTTCTCTATCTCTTTTGTTTTTTCAAGAATGCTGTATCAGTGGAATCATATAGTATAGAACCTTTTGGGATTGACTGTTCTTTTAACTCAGCCTAATTCTTTGCTGATTCATCCAGGTTGTGTGTATCCATAGTTTGTTGCTTTTTATTACTGGATAGTTCATTCCATAGTATGTGGAATGGAAACATGTGGCTTGTTTCCAGTTTGGGACTATTAAAAATGAAGTTGCCATAAACATTTCTGTGTGAAAATGCCTTCATTTCTTCTAGTGCCTTCGTTTCTCTAGGAGAAATGACCAGGTCCACAATTGCTGAACCATATGATAGTTACATGTTTAATTTTCTAAGAAACTGCCAAACTGTTTTCCAGAGTGGTTATACAGTTTTGTATTCCTGACAGCAATCTGTGAGTGATCCGATTAGTTCACATCCTGCATTTGGTATAGTCACTGTTTTATTTTAGCTATTCTGATAGGTGTATAATGAGATCTCAAATAATACTTGCATTCCCTTAATGACTAACTATGTCTCTTGATATTGAACCTGTTTTCATGTGCTTACTTGAACCTATATCTCTTCTGTAAAATGTCTCTACATGTGTTCTGATTGGATTGATTCTTATTTTACTGTTGAATTTTGAGAATTTTAATATATTCTAGGTACTAATCTTTTATTGGATAGGTAGTTCTCCCAGCCTGTAGGTTCCTTTCATCCTCTTAACAGGATATTTTGCAGAGAAAAAGTTTTTAATTTTGATAAAATCCAGTTTATCAACTTTTCCTTTTATAAATTTTGCTTTTGAAATGAAGTTTCAAGAATTCTTTGCCTAACCTAAGATCCTGAAACCTGAAGATTTTCTCTTATGTTTTTTCCTTGAAGGTTTATAGTTTTATGTGTTACATTTAGATCTGTGGTCTATTTTGAGTTAATTTTTGCATAAGGTATGAGACTTAGATTGAAGTTCTCCTTTTTTTGTTTCTTGCATATGGATATCTATTTCTTTAGCATCATTTGTTAAAAAGGCTGTCTTTTCTCCATTGAATTACTTTAGCACCTTTGTCAAAAATTGGTTGGGCATATATTTGTGAGTCTGTTTTGGGGCTCTATTCTGTTCCATTGACTGTGTATCTGTCTCTCTGCCAGAACCACATAGTCTTGATTTTTGAAGCTGCATAAGTCTTGAAAATGTTAAGCTGATTCCTTCTACTTTATTTTTCTTCAAGAAAATTGTTTCAACTATTCTAAATTCTTTACCTTTCTATATACATTTTAGGATAATCTTGTCTATATCTATAAAATATATTATGGGAATTTTTTAAATTTACATTAAACTTTATTGATTTGGGAAGAATTGATATCTTTACTGTGTTGAGTCTTCTAGTCTTTGATTTCTTCAATCAGCATTTTATAATTTTTAGTATATAAGTCCTATACATTAGATTTATACCTAATATTTTTTTCAGCAGTTATAAATGATACTGAATTTAAATTTTGGTATCTATATGTTCATTAATAGCATATAGGAATATAATTGATGTTTGTATTTTTATTTTGTATCCTATTATCTTGCTGAACTCACGAGTTCTAGGAGGTATTCTGTAGATGCCTTGGTATATTCTATTTATATAATCATGCCATATGCAAACAGGGCCAGTTTCATTTAGTATTTTTTCCTTCTCAATCTTTGTGCTCTTTTCTTTCTTTTTCTTGCCTGCTGCACTGGTTAAAACTTCAAGCATTGTGTTTAAGAGCAGCAAGAGCAGACATTTTTTGCCTTGTTCCCAGTCTTTTTTTTTTTATTAGATCATAATTGTGTACATTAATTCTATCATAGGATACAGTGTGTTGCTTCCATATGCAGTTTGGAAAACTCTCATCCAACTGGCTAACATAGCCATCATGTCTTTCTCATAATTGTTGTGTTAAG
>CAUYQV010158533.1:0-18403 GCA_963574575.1 Galagoides demidoff | reverse complement strand
TGGCATCACAGCTCATAGCAACCTCCAACTCCTGGGCTCAAGCGAGTCTCCTGCCTCCGCCTCCCAAGTAGCTGGGACCACAGGCGCCCGCCACAACGCCTGGCCATTTTTTGGTTGCAGCCATCATTGTTGTTTGGTGGGACTGGGCTGGGGATTCGAACCCGCCACCTTAGGTGTACGTGGCTGGCGCCTTAGCTGATTGAGCCATAGGTGCTGAGCCTGTCTGCCTGCCTTATGCTTCACATTCTCCACAGTTGCCCCCAAACTCTTCTACCTCCTTACGCAATTAATCAGGCATCCTCAAACTGTGGCCTGTGGGCCACATATGGTCCACCAAGGACATTTATCCAGCCTGCCGGGTGTTTTTGCCACTGCTGCCTGTCCTGCTTAGCAGCCAACTCATCTCAGGGCCCACAGTCAGGCTCTCCAATGGTCTGAGGGATAGTGAACTGGCCCCCTGTTTAAAAAGTTTGAGGACCCCTGCAATTAACAGAAAAGAGAACCCTTTGGGAAGAACGTGTATGTGTGTTCTAGGCAGAAGGACGGGAAATGAAATTCTAGGCAAAACTGACATGCAAACAGGAAAACTTTCAGTGGCTTAAGTGAGGTGTGCATTGTTGTGGGCTGATGATAGTGGAAACTTGAGTGGTGAACATCAGCCAAATTATGAGGGATCCAGTATTTTACTAGAAGAAGGATCCAGTAATTTACTAGAAAAAGTTGGACTTTGTCCAATAGGAAGTGCATATTCTTTGAAAAGGAGGTTCTGGAAGGCCTTGACCCTCCAGTCTTCTGGATTTATGAGATACCTTGAAAATCCATAGCAATGGTCTCCTGACTTGAAAACCCTGAGGATATCAGGATTACAAGGCCCTCAACTGCAGATTGCTTCTAGCGATATTGCTTATGTGAACAAAAGTACATGAGGTTGGTTCTGCCTAGTAATCTCTATTTTTGTAGCAAATCTAGGTAGCTATGAAGTGTCAAGTAGTCTCTTGGATATTCTTTCGATTGGTCTTTCAGGCTGTAGACCTGTCCTTCAATCTCCTTCCTAAGGATAATGGAACCTCAGCTCCTGCCTTTGCTCAAGATGACCTTACTCAGCTCAAGAACAAACACTGCTCCCAGATCCTGTCCACCATGGACATCTAAACTCAGAAATACATTAGCAATACGTTTGAGAGCTTGACACTCCCTCTGTCTCTCTGTTTCCTTTCTCTTTTTTCTCTGTCTTTCTCTTGCAAAAACTTGCACACAAAAATATTGTCCTATGAGTAAGAAACCAAAAGCATCATTATTATAGTTCAAAATGGGCACGATTTTTAACTTACTAACATAAATAATCAACAGCTAGAATTGCACACAGCACACCTAGTTATTGACTATGAATTGACAGAAGAATCAAATTTTATTTAAAAAGAATTTAGTTCTGAAAATTTTGACCCAGAAAAAAATAGAGGCCAGGATCAATAAAACGTGCTATGGACAATACTCGGTCAATGCATCACATTTTGTTTCAAATTTTTAATGGAAAAGAATTGATCCAAATGAAAATAATTTCAGTAGGGTTAACATTTTTAGAAATGGTCTAACTGTGCTATGTGGAAAATTGATCAAGGGATTAAATTGGCTTAATGGAATTCACTCCAGAAAACATTTTCTAGATAGAAAGTCTATCTAAGTTGATATAATTCTAATTAAAGGTGTTTAATTCAAAATGTTCTCAGGGTCAAAAGAGCAGGAACAATAGTTCTCAAAGTCAAAGCAGGGGTTAAAACGGTGAGGTCAAAATGCCCTGTGTTATAGCAACAGGTTTGAGTGGACACCATGCTGGGTCACTTGAATTTTTGTGGAATTGGAGCTTTTATCTTCTCAGAAAAACAAAACAACAACAAAACCAAAAACTATTTGACTCAGGGGAAGTAAGCCAGTTACCTAGGGACATGTGATTCTCTTGGGTATTGGGGCCATGAGCAGGAATAGAGAATAATGTATGTGAACTTGGAGAACAACATTTACAGAAGAAAATAGCAGTAGAATCGACTCTTGGGATACCAAGAAGATCAAAAGAGATACTGCCTAAAGTACACTTAGCTCCTGACATAGTCAGAGTACAACAAATGTTATCTGTGTTATCATGTAGTAGTATTTGTGAGGATAAACAAAAACTTTCCATGTTAGTCATTGAACTGGGTTAAACTTAGAGAAACTTCTTACAGCCCTAATCAACTTCTATCAGCTTTTACTCCCTGCACTGGTGCATCTCTCTCTCTCTCTCTCTCTCTCTCTCTCTCACACACACACACACACACACACACACACACATACACACACCCCTTCATCAGAAGTCTGCAATGTTCTGCCCTTGTGCTTTTGCTTTGGCTGTTCTTTCTGAATTGCTCTCTCTCTCTCTCATCCTCACCTGAAAAATGTTTACAAGTTCCTCACAACCCAGATTCATGTCATTTCCTTTATAAATTTTCTATTGGCTCTTCTGCTATGCTCCTAGCACTTTTTATTTATATTTTATCACCTCATATCATAAAAGTTTGTTGTTATTTCCCTCCATAAACTGAGAGTTCCTTGAGGACCTTTCTCTCTCTCAGTCCTCAGCACCTGGCATCCAATAGAGGCTCATCAGATGCTTGTTCGGGCCAGATTTACCAACGACACCCCAATCAGGGTAAATCTTCCCATTCATTGGTGCAATCGAGCTGATTTTGCAGAGAATTAGATTGCATCATTTTTGAATTTCTATTACTTCTGGCTAGTAAGAGATTTGATGAAGTGCCAATTTGATGAAGCGCCAAGAAAAAGGAATATTCCACAGCACTGTACAAACTTTTAACTGCAAAGGTTTGTGACTGTTGGGTTTGCAGGGAGTTTTCCTAATCAGCAGAGATCTCTTTACTGACACAGTCAAGGACATACACGGCCTATTTCCCTGACAGCCCAGAACCCCTGGGGGAAATTCTACCACCTTGGCTTCTAGAATGGTGTGATGCCAGGAGATATATTCCATTGCAATTGACTATTGTAGCAAAATAGTCAATAATGTCAATAGCAATTAATGTGTTGAAGAATTAAGATAGTAAGAGACCATCTATGCTTTTGTTAGATGAAGGAAGTAGCCAGGCCTTTGTTTTCTATTTCTTCAAAGTGTTTGGAAAGTAAGAAGTCAAAGTTTCTGAAAACATCTCTTTGGCTTTATGAGAATTTCAGACCACCGAGAGGATGCTACCAGGTATTCTAGAGGGGAATGGGAGAATAGTGTGTATCCACAGGTGAGGAAAAGGAGGAAACACTAGGGGGAACGAGATTCCACCACCTCAGTAGTAGGGCTATGAGCTTACACCCTAATAGAACCTGAAAGTCTTGGTAGGACTTTTGGGAAAGGGACTGTGTGAGGCTTGCACACAGCGGGGTCTTCAGTACACCCAGACTTTCAATCCTCAGTGCAAATCTCCATGACTGTACACAGAACAAAGGCTGAGCCTGCAAATGTAAAGGTACCATGTGGAATTATTACAGATAGGGAGTATGGACTGAGACTAGGAGACACCTACTCAGATATTTCATTCCTCTCAAAACTCCATACCTCCAAGGTGGGCTGCAGCATTGAGTGAGCCCCAAGGAAGATAATATAGGCTTGTGTCTGAGTCAGTGTGGAATTTAAGAAAATAAAGAGGTATGAGACTTCTTGTATATCCTGCAGGGTGACTGTGTACACTTAGCTGCATGGTCAGAATGTTTTGATGGAGAGAACATAAGGACATATGGCACCTTGATGGTACTACCCAGAACGTGTTCTACCCAATACCACCGGCCCTGCAGCTCCTTGAGGGCTCTACAAACATGTCCTTGTTTCCTCACAGTCTAGAAGTTGTTGGATCCACCTTGAGCCTCCTGAGGGTCTTGCCACTGACCCCAGAGCCTACTCTTCATGCTTCACAGCCAGCACTTAGATGTACTGAATTCAACGCTTAGTACTGATGTTTAAAATTCCAAAGCTTCTGAGTGTGTTTATGTTTTCAAAAAATCAAAGTAGTACATTTAGTCAGTAAATATATATCTAATATTTATTCTGGACCAGGCACTGTGCTAGGCACTGAGGATGCAGGAGGGAATGGTTATTCCTAAATAATTTTCTATTGTCCTTTGATGTGGGACTGCAGGTCTGGTGTTAACAGCTACCTCCCTGAGAAGTGTGCATCATTATGTGTTTGCAGCAAAAAAGAATGAAGTCTGTCTGTCACATGTTATAAGAGCTTCATACCAAAGCAGAGACTAAGCCAGCTCCAGCAAGGTGGCTGATGTCTGAAACCATGTTCAAGAATGAGGGCACCTAAGCCCATCTCAGCACATGGCGGTTCCTTCTGTCTAGTTCTGTGGCATTTAAGGCTGTTGATCCATGATTAGAAGAAGGCCCTGAGGATCTTTGAAATATGTCAGTGTCCAGGACCCACCTCAGACCAATTAAGTCAGAATCTGGGGATTGACCAGACATATGAATGTATTAAATATGCTTCTAGATAATCCAAAGTATTGATGACTGGTTTCCTCCTACTCCCCAGAGATTCTGATTTAATTCATCTTTGTGTAGCCCAACCAGGAGCTTAAAAACTCTCCCAGTGATTTTTTTTTGTTTGTTTGTTTTTTGTGACAGGGTCTTGCTCTGTCCTCTGTGCTGGAGTATAGTAGTGTGATCACAGCTCACTTTAAACTCTACCTCCATTCCCATGTTTAAGCAACCCTCCTGACTCAGCCTCCCACGTACGTGGCACTACAGGAGTATGCCACCATGCCCAGCTCATTTTTAACCTTTTATAGAGATGGGGTTCTTGCTATATTGCCCAGGTTGGTCTTGAACTCCTGGCCTCCAGTGATTCTCCTGCCTCAGCCTCCCAAAGTGCTGGGATTATAGGAGTGAGTCACCATACCCATTATCCCAGTGGTTCTAATCATCAGTTGGGTGGCTTTTGAACTAACTAAAGTGTGGTGCCTGCACCAAAGTTATCACCTGGGAGCTTATTAGAAATGGAAATTGTCAAGGCCCACCCAGATACACTGAATCAGGAGCTCTGGGGCAGGGCCGACCCTTATAGCAACAGCAGAATCCACATTCTTTTCCCATGTTCATGGAACATAGACTGAGACTGGGCATAACCTGAACCATTAACAGACACCTATGCATTTAAAAGAATGGAAATAATACAGAACATGTTCTCCAACCAAGATGGAATCCAACTATTAATAGAAACCTACCTAATGCTCAAAGATTTAGCCATACAGTGGATAAGAAAAGACATACAGCTTGGAAAGAAAGAAATAAAATGGTCCCCATTTTCAGATGGCATGGTTATCTACATAGAAAATCTCAAGGAATCTATGAACAGACAAAACTCCGAGAACTAATACGTGAACCTAGAACTAATACATGAGTCAGAAACCAGGCTCCTAGAACTGATACAAGATAAGTATCCAGAAATCGATGATGATTCTACAAACTAGCAATGAAATGTGGGCACTGAGATTAAAACAACAGCATTTATAATCACTCAAAAAAGGAGAAATACTTAATATAAACCTAACAAAATGGGTACGGGTGCTGAAAACTATATGATATTGATGAAAGAAATCAAAGATTTAAATAGATGTAAAGACAGTCTATTTTCATAGACTAAAAGCCTCACCATAGTAAATTTGTGAATCCTCAAATTGAGAAGTGTCTACCAGTTTCTACCAAAATCTCCACAGGATATTTTGTAGATGTATCTCCAGACAAATCTATAGATAAGATTTTCTAAAATTCCTAAAGAAAGGTGAAGGGAAAGAGTAGCTAACGCAAATCAAGAGGCATCACTATGTGCATTGAAGACGCGTTACTTGGCTATAGCGATGAAGACTCCGTGGTATTGGCTAAGTTAGAAAATAAACTTAAAAAAAACCCCTCTAATTTAGAAATTAGAAATGTTAAAAAATTCTAATTTGTCATAGATGGATATTTTATAAAATGCAATAAAAGTGAAATGTTTTGAAAATGAAAAAATAAAGACATATAAAACATCCTTTCAAAATAAATTTTCAGGTTCTGCAGATATAGAATGACTTAGTCCAAATGACTCAAAAATGTCTAAACAAGTTCACTCTTAATCTCCGTGATTTGTTGTGGATTGTGCACTGGTGCTGGTTCCTGAAGCAACTTTGAATGGCCCCAATCTGGGTGAGAAGCTTGGTAAGCAGGGGTGTAAAATGCTGCGTTAATTAGGGTAGGCTAGGACAGAGGGTCTCACAAGGTGGAACACTGATCCCAGGAGGACTCCCTTAAGGGGGTCTGCAAGGTCAAAAAATTTTATAATAAAACTATAACCATTTTATAATAAATCTGGCACTTAACATGAACCAAGTCAGTGGCACCAAACTGTTATAAGATTTCACTGTGCTCTTCATTGCTATATGCCTGCTTTAAAAAGAATGCCAGTTTTGCTTATCAACGTCCTTGGCATAGCAGTAAAAATTATTTATTGTATTAAGTCCTAAGCCTTGATTATAAATCTTTTTATTGTCCTGTGTGTTGAAATGTTGAAATGGGAGCTATGCAGTACTTGTACTGCAAACTGAAGTATGATGATTGTTTTTAGAAAAAGCACTTAAATGCAATCAAGTCGCAAGCTCAACATTACAGAGATTTTTTCCAAATGTAAAACAATGCTGCTCTTCTCACTGAATATCTGTTTTGGAAAATATGGTTATGTTTAATGATCGAGTTGCCTTCTAAAATGTAACGCCCTTTTTTCTTGAAAGGATGACAGACAAACTACAGTTATTCGGATATGAATGCTTGGCAGACATTTTCTTGAGAATGAGTGAAAAGAGCCTGTTACTTTAAGGAAGGCAACCAGTGCTATGCCTTTGTCGTAGATGATACTATCTGTCACCGTAGGCTTAACAGGTTCCCAATTTCTAGAGACATTTCTGATGAAATTGGGGATATTCATGGCTGTGATTTTTAAATTTTGCTTACTAAAATGTATCAACATTTGAAAGATCTGTATAACTCAGTGACCTGATAGTTTCCAAATGACCTATGAACAATGTTGCAAAATCGTGCAGGTAAAAGTTTGCTCCAACCACGGAGATGGAAGAATGCATTTAAGTGTAGCGGAGTATGAAAAGTTTATTGATAGGATTTCCTATCCTACATTACAAATGACATTTAAGAAAATAAGCACTTGTCAAGTTCTGGTGTAGCTTCAAAGAAGGATATCCACAAGCATCTGAAAACATTATTACAAAACTCTTCTCTTCCCAATCACACATCTGTGTGGGGCTGAATTCTTCATTTACAACATATCGCACAACTGAAGGTAGAAGCAGATTAGGGAACCTGGGTCTTTTCTATTAAGTCATATGTTAAGAAGATTTGCAAAAATATATAAAATGATACTTCTCTTCTTACTAAATTTTTTTTTGGATCAAGACAGTCTATTTCTTTATTTTTAAAAACTTAAAAGCTGTTTTTATTCATAAATATGTTTTATATATATTACCATGCAATTAGTTATTATTATTATTATTTTATTGTTAGGCATTCATTGAGGGTACACAAAACTAGATTACATTGATTGCTTTTTTTGTTTAATTTTTTTTTTGAAACAGTCTCACTATGTCTCCCTCAGTAAAGTGCTGTAGCATCACAGCTCACAGCAACCTCAGACTCTTAAGCTTAAGCGATTCTCTTGTCTCAGCCTCCCAAGTAACTGGGACTACAGGCACCTGCCACAATGCCTGGCTATTTTTTTTTCTGTTGCAGTTGTCATTGTTGCTTAGCTGGCCCAGGCTGGGTTTGAACCTGCCAGCCTCTGTGTTATGTGGTTGACGCTGTAACCACAGTGCTATGGGCACTGAGCCACATTGATTGCTTTTGTTAGATAAGGACCCTCTTATAATTGTGTCCCACCCCCAAAAGGTGTACCATGCCCCTTGTCCCCCCCATCCCCTTTCTCTTTCCCTTTTTCAGGTCACCCACCATGTACTAGGACCTTTACTGTCCTCACATCAGAATTGAGTATAATTTAATCAGATTCTTGCTTCTCTATTCTTGTGGTGCTTTACTAAGAATAATGTGTTCCACATCCATCCAGGTTAATACAAAAGATATAAAGTCTCTATCTTTTTTAGTGGCTGAATAATATGAGAAGTAGTTTCAAATTTTCTGCTTTCATTTCTAATATGGTATAATCTGCTGGTACCTATAGACAGAATTGCTTTAGGATTGTAAAGGAATCCCTAGATCAAACTTTGAGAACCACTGGCCTAGTCTAGGCTGCTGTCTGTCTACCAGGCCCTGAGCTGAAACCAAGGAGGCAGCCCGGATTCCTGAGATGAAGGAGAGCAACAGGGAAGAGCTGCCCAGCCACGCTGGGTTGTTACTTGACCCCTTCATTGTGCAACCCTGGGAGATTTGGAGCTTGTACTTCCCCCAGCCCCGCCTGCCTCACACAGCTCTGTCTCCCAGGGAGATAGTTCTGGCACCGGTGTGAAGGGATGGATTGGGATGGCGATGGGGATTCAGAGAAAGACAAAGAACAGGAAAATGAATTCTGGAGTTTTCACGGGAGATATCAATTCTGGATCTGAGGCCATGGTAAGGGGGGTACAGATGCTTCAGAGACAGAACTAGCTGATTTGGTTTCCAGTTGGCGGGGTGAGGCATGGAAGGAGAGGGAGAAGCCTCCTGAAGTTGGGTTTCAGTCACTGGAGAAATGGTGAAGTGAGTTACAAGATTGGTAACTCCGAGTACCTAGCAGAAATTTTGTGCATCTTGAAGGGAAAGGATATGCTGAGTTTCATTTTGAGTGTGAGTTGCCTGTGGGCCTTCCAGACAGAGATTGATAAGTAATTATGTGATTCTTATGACGTGCTATACGTTATTTTAGGCACCAAAAATCCTGACTCATTTAATGTGCAAAACCATCCTATGAAGAAGTAACTCTTGTTATTCCAATCCCCTATAACAGGGGAGTGGCTTTGCCAAAGATCACCTAGCACGAAAATGACAGACTTGGGGCTGAGACCTTTGCACTTGGGCTGCAGAGTCCGTTCTTGGCCTCACTGTCCTGTTTTACCTCTTGATGCCCAACTGCAGGGTAATAGTCTGAGTTTAGGGTTCACAGAGAGCTCTGGGTTGTTGCAGGCACTACATTGTATATTTGTAAATTCCATCAGAGGGTCATTTATCTCAGTAAAGATAATAATTTTCCCTCTGTCTGGCCATAGGATTGAGTAAATTCCACTAAATTGTTCTGGTTTGATGCCTCTATCTGAAGGTGCGGCAGCTCCTCTTAGGTAGAGAATCCAAGCCCTGCTATCACGCACCAGCTCAGAGAGCCATCATCTTTAACAAGAACAGGGGAATGTCTGTGGAAAGATTGTAGCTACTAGGTCTTTCCAGAGAGCAGCAAGAACTCACCAGGTCTGAGCTGGCTTCGAGACTCTGGATCAGTGGCTTTCAACCTTTTTTTTTTTTTATCTCATGGCACACTTGAACCTGAAGTTAAACTTTCATGGCTCACTTAAATTATGTTCACTAAAAATAAGAGTAGAAAAAAGAAAAGGTACTTATTGTACTTGGAACTTCTTTTGAAAATAATGAAATTAATGATCTTTAAAAAATTTCAGGGCATGCCTAAAATCCTCCCGCAGCACACTGGTTAAAAATCACTGTCCTGGATGAATGAGTGAAGCGTGTTGCACAACTGCAGGGGTGTCACTCTCACTGTTGTTTATTCATTTATTATTTATGTGTTTGAGACATGGTCTCGGTTGCCCTGGGTAGTGTGCTGAGGCATCGTAGCTCACCACAACCTCAAACTCTTTCTTGGGCTTGAGTAATACTTTTGCTTCAGCCTCCCAAGTAGCTGGGACTATAGGCACCCACCACAATGCTCAGCTGGTTTTTCTATTTTTAGCAGAGATGGGGTCTTGCTCTTACTCAGGCTGGTCTCAACACCTGAGCTCAAGCAATCTACCTGCCTCAGCTTCCCAGAGTGCTGGGGTTGCAGGCATGAGCCACTGCACCTGGCCTACATTCTTATCTATTTAAATGGTGCTCCCTGGAAGAGTTGCTTTGTCTATGACATATCCCATTGTCACCCATTAGCGTCAGTTTCCCATTTTTCTGTGAACTGCTTTTTGAGTGGCTTTGTCAATACTTGACATTGCTTCTTGTGTTACCTTGATAAGGGCCTCAATTCTGCTCTTAACCTCATCCAATGGGATTTGGCATCTAACTCATCTCACATCTCAGTGTGTTGGCATTGCCATAGTTATTGGGGGCAACTGGCTTATAGGGTAGGTCCCTGATGCAGTGTCTTAGGTGCAAAGGCAACTCTCAAATTCCATGTAAGTCTTCTGCAAGTAGCCAAGAGGGAGGGGCCCTAATAGTACCTCTACCTTCTCAGTTTAGAGGGACCTCTTATGGGAAGTAAAAAAGAACGTCCCCAGGAGTTTAGTGTAACCTTAAGTTCCCTCCAGCATTATCCCAAGAAGCCTTGGTTTATAGCCAGGATGAAATGTGCAAGAAATTTATTTCAAGGTGTAGTTTAGTGCCCTTGATTTATGGCTTAATTCAGTTGAAGATGGTCCGCTTGCTCAAAGTTAGTATAAAATGGACAGATGTAAAATGCCAGGACATCTCATTGAAACAAATGCTTTATTTCTATCAGGTTCACACCGACAGGTGTAGCATGCCCCTATGTTCTAATCGAGGCCCTTCTATAATAACGTTTTTAAAAGTATTTATGGCATATTCCAAATGTCAACCCCTGAGTGTTCCCAGGACCTGTGGCATACTAGGTTCGTCTTGGATTTTGAAATTTAGATAAAATTGGTGTTAGTTTTGTAAATGTCAGAATCCCAGGAGGAAAGGGGGCATCCTCTATTTATAGAGGTGTGAGAAGGATTAAGGTGTCAACCAAGAGGGATGGACAGTGTTCTGGAACCTGACAAAGCTGCGGTAGCAGAAGAGGGCCAGCCAGCCAGGTGAGGCAACAGTGGGCCGGGACCAGGGCCCAGCTGAAGGCCGGTAACAAATAACCCATCCCCTGAGCCCCCTGAGCTCTCGCTGCTCGTCCCATTACCTGCTCCATCTATAATTCAGTCTGGGGAAGCTATTACCCTCCTGGGTACAGAATAGAGCAGTCAGGGTATGGACTGTAATCACGCAGCAGAAAAGCAGTTTTTCCAGAGGTTCGTAGGGAACTGAGGCTCCAAGCAGGAAATGAGACCCAGAAGAAACTAGGTTATGGACCATAACAAACACCTTCTACATCTTACAGTGGCTGGAACTAACATTCATTTATTGTTACCATGTAAACAATAAATGGTGAGGGGCCAGCTCCACACAGTCACTCAGGGCCCCAAGCTAATGGTGTTCTGTCTTCTGTAGGTTCCAAAGGGACCGTAAAGCCTTCTGAGTGTTGAGGATGGGAGAGAGTTGTGCCTGTATTTTTTACGGCTTCACCTGGGGACTGACAAACATTCTCTCTAGTCACATTTTATTGGTCATCTCTTATTTCCAATTCCCTGCCCTGCTGGAAATCCCTTTCATTCTCCCTGAATTTCTCCCCTCTCCCCACTAACTGACTTAATGCTAAATTCCTGTTCATTTTTTATACAAAGCAGTTTAGTTGTCACTTTTTTCTTTCTTCTGATTTTTCAGATTAATGTGAGGGTACAAATGTGTTGAGGTTACATTGTTTTCGCTTCTAAGGTAAAGTTCAAGTTGTAGTTGAGCCCTTCACCCAGGGGGTGCTCTGGACACTCTCACGTATGCACGCTAGGTGAGATACCCCATTGCCCTTCCCCCTCTCTCTCTCCCATCCTCCTCCCTAGGCTACACTTGGGGTTTTCTTTCCTGTGGGTTCATATTAATACAGAGTAGATTGGATACTTTTCTTTCCATTCTGTGATACCTTCCTAAGAAGAATGTGTGTCAGCTCCATTCAGGTAAATACAAAAGATGTAAAGTCTGTCTTATCCCAGACTAACCTGGCTTTGTTTAGGAATGGCTCATTTCATAAGCAAAAATATCTATAAAAGTGTATCCTCATGAAAAGATAGGTCAATTTAATTCTTGAGAGGAACTCTGAGGTTAACTTAAAAAAAAAACCACACACACACACATTTTTTTCCTGACATACAATTTCTCCACTTGAAAAAACGACTACATTGAGAATCAGAGGGGAGTGATTTACTCATGATTACACAGGATTTGACTCTGGTTTCCTGCCTCCATGTCCATAACTCTTTCCTTTATCCTGCACCACTCCTCTCTCGCATCTATTTTCTTGGAAAAACCACTCTTCAGTTTGCATGGCCTTTTCTTTTAATGTTTTACAGTTCAGCTCTGCATATAAAGAAGCCAACACCTTGGTAAGAATCATTAATTTTCAGAAGCTTTCATTTCAGTGACTCCAAAGATAATTGCTATAATTAGGTGTGTCCCCAGCAAGATGCAGTTAAAAATCAACTCATTTTGTGGTCAGGCTTCCCAAAGGCACCAAGGCTGTGTTGAGAAGGCAAGTGTTTTAGCAGCTATGACAAATTTCTCCCGTGAACCAGAATGCAGCAAATAATTATTTTTCAGAGGCAGAATGTGGTGCTCAGAGTGAGAAGCAGGTGAGTATACATGCCCAGAGATGGCTGGGGAGGCCTGGGTCTTCCCAAGAGGGGAACAGACTTCATTTCTCACAAATGCAGGAATAAGGTGGGAAGAGAGGCTTTTGAGGAACTCACACCTGGGTTTCTTGGCATTTCAAACAAACATGTTCCATATGCAAAATTTTCAATCAATTTTGGAAATGCCCTTTAGCCTCTTGAGGAGGCATCCCAATTTGTACAGACTCAAGGCCTAAAAGATATTAACGGTTTGCAAGTAGGTCCAGTTTTATTTTCTCTCCTCTCACTCTGGTCCAGAAGAAGATTGTTGTGTCCAGGCTTTTGGCTTCCTGGAAGTGTGGGGAGGAAGACGGTGGGAAAGACGTAAGAGGGGTCCACTGGAACACTCAGTGAGGGAGCTTCTTACTAGGAAAGAAAATAAAAATGAACACCAATTTTATCCAAATTTCAAAATCCAAGACGAACCCAGTATGCCAGGTGCACCTAGTAAGAAGCTCCCTCACTGAGTGTTCTAGTGGACCCCTCTTATGTCTTTCCCACCCTCTCCTCTCCTCTCTCTTTCCTGCTGTTCTCTCTGCTTCCTTGTGTCTCTCTTCCTTCCTCTCTTGAGCCTATCTACCCCCAGGTACAAGGGCTGGCATTTCTCCCTCCCTACAGGGACCCAGCAGGCTTTTCTGTTTTTGCCTTCTCTTTTCACCCTGTAACTAGGTGAGGAGATCTGGATCATGTGGCCCAGATTTGTAAGGGAAGCCATGGAATGGTCTCAAATTCAACTTTATTAGTAAAACCAAATTCTGTTCTTGATCCTCTTCTGGCTCCTGGCATCCTCTCTTCAAATTGGTTGGGATCATGGTGGGAGGAGAGGGTGTGATGATGTCCCCAAATGTTCAACACCCAAAGGGCTGGGTAGGATTGCTTACAGTTCCATACAAGGACTAGCTCTAGGGACTAAGAACAATGTAGGGAAACATATTTCTTATTGTATCATCATGTCACAGAGATATTTACATTTTTCCTGGGGCCAGTAGAGATTCTCTGAGGGACCTGTGGTGAGGCCATGTTGAAAAAGCTTAGGAAAATTGCGTCAACACAGGCTACTGCTGAATCACAGCTGTGAGAAGCCAGGGTGAGGACTTGTGCACACTGTGGATGCATTATTATAGTTATTTTGTAGTGGGTATATTTGGTGCACTCCGCTCCATCCCCTTGGTCTATCTCTAAGTTCAGCTTCAGCCTGGGACAGTTGTCATGAACTAGCAATATTCTGGCACAAGTACCTGCTACACAGCTTCACTTGTATATCACAGTACATTTTCTGAAGTCACAGGAGAGCCTAAAAGAGCAGGGAAGTTAGCCAACTCCATGCTGGATAGGTGGTGAAAGTCAGTGCATAAAGACCCCAGTTTCTTCTCTTTCAAAAAGATAATTCTGAGATGTAATTATCATTCCTCGCAGTCACTGGTGGGACTGAGCCCACTGCCCACAGCATTAACCAGCTCAAAATACTCTTTAGTGACTGCTGTACCTTCCCTGCCTTAGAATCACCACCTTGTTACTATTATTTCTAGGGATTGCTTCCCAAATGGTTTTCTGTACCCAAGCTCTTAGACATTGCTGTAGGGGGAAACTATTTTTAGTTTTTATTTTTTTAGATAAGGTCTTGCTTTATTGCCCAGCCTAGAGTACAGTGGTGTGATGATGGCCTCATGCAGCCTCCAACTCCTGGGATCAAATGATCCTCCTCCCTCAGCCTCCCAAGTAACTGGGACCACAGGTACCCACCATGATTCCTGACTAATTTTAAATTTTATTTTAGAGATGAAACCTTACTATGTTGCTCAGGTTAGTCTCAAACTCCTGGCAAGAAGTGATTCTCCAAAACTGCTGGGATTATAGGCTTGAGCTACTGTGCCCTGTCAGGAAACCAAAATTAAGATGCTTCATGATCTTTTCTGTGTCAAATCTTTGGGGTGCTAAACATTGATAAGTGGAAATCTGGTAGATTTCATTCTCCCTTTATCGAGTTTCACATTCATAGTTAAAGGACTATGAATGTCAAGTTCTGGTTAAGAAAAGAGATGATGTAAACAGAGTTTTAGTGTTATGTTTAGAGTAGTGTGAGGAATTATAAAGTAGGAAAGGCAAAATTTGGGATGAAAACACATGACGGAGGTCATAATTTTATTTGAATTCCGGAGCAAGTGCTAGAAGTAGCAGAATCGGGACTATGCCAACCTTTGGAATTAAAAGTTTTAAATCTTTGTATGAGGTTAAAAATTATGGTATCATACTGTTCTTTTAATTCATATTTCTTTAGGCGGCAGAGAGCATTTTTCCTTATATTGATTAATCATTTATTTTTGTAATCTGGATATTGCATAAATCACTCAATGAATCACTTTGATGATAGTTATTTAGATCAAGCCCTCTCTTTAACTATTATAAGAAATGCAAGTATGCATGTAAAAATACAATATTCTTAAAAATATTGCAGATTGAAAGAACAGTATCAGTTTTTCCATATATTTTTGTTATAAACATCGAAATGTTTGTTAATACCCTACGCATATAGTTTTTGTAGGGAAATTGGCACTAAGGTTGAAAATGCAAATTGGGACATTGTTTTGAAGGGCACTTGAGGAATTTCTATGAAAATATAAAATACATGTATGTGTATCTATTTGTTATAGCATTGTAAGAGCATCTGTCCTGAAAAATGCTTACATGAAATCACAAATATTATGCTTTACATGTGTCTCTGTGTATGTGTGCGCGTGCGTGCGTGCATATGGGGGCATGTGCATGTGTGCTAGTCTATGTACAAGAATAGACTAGCCAAGATGGAGGAATAATAATGGCTTCCAGCTCCTTCCTGAATTTTATTATTATTGCTGATGATGCAGAAGAGAGGTAGAAGTTCATGGATTTTAGAACCAAACTATAATAGTGGACATCATTTGGGGAGGGAAACAAGTAGTTGAGTGGAGTATGAAAGAGAAAGAGGGGCCCATGTGCTGCAGATGGCAGATGGGGCACGTTGGACCTGCTCCTGGCTGTTGCAATGCAGGAAAACAACACTTCAACTGAGTGCTAGTCTGAGGCAGTGGGATTAATAGCGAGGCTGGGTGGGAACTCTGTAGGGGTGGTGAGCTGATGGCAAGATTGATAGGTCAGCTGGCTGGCCCCTAGCCAATCCCCACAGAGGACGATGGCCCACAGAGAGCTATGTGGTCTGCAGCCTAGTAACAGGTCATTCGCAAAAGAGGATGGGAAGAGGGACTGTGCCATCCTGACTCACAGCATTTCTCACACCCAATGTATGGGTTTTATTTCACACCAACTAATTCTCCATCTCTCCGGACACCAACTGGGTAATGAGCAGTTTGACTCAATTCAACTCTGACATTCCCTGCCTGGAGTTAGTGTCAGATCCCACACATTAAAGGGCTCAGTCCTACAGGACTGTCCCCACTTCAGATGTCAATCTCAAGTCCCGGGTCTTCTGGATTTCTGACTTCTACTACATTGAGTATTCCTGTGAACCCCTCCTCAGGCTTGATATGTTGTTAGGTTGGCTCACAGAACTCAGAAAAACACTTTACTTGCATTACCTGTCTTATTATTAAGGATGCAGCTCAGGAGCAACCCAGTGTAGGAATGTGCAGGGCAAGGCATGGGAGAGGGGAACAGAGCTTTTCTGCCTTGTCTGGTACCACACACCCAGCATATCTACGTGTTCACCCACCTGGACTCCCTCTGAACTCAATCTCTTAGGATATCTATGGCGGTTCCATTATGTAGACATGATTAGTTAGATCATTGTCCATTGGTGAGTAACTCCTCTCCCTAGAGGTCAGAGGGTGAGGCTGAGGGTTCCAATGCTCTAATCAAATGGATGGTTCTGCTGGCAACCAGCCCCCATCCTGAAGCTATCTAGGGCTCCCTCCAAGAGTCTCCTCACTATCATAAACTCAGGTTTGGTTGAAAGGGCTTATTATGAATAACAAAATGGGGGAAGAGAGAGGGGAAGAGGAAGGAGAGGGATTGGTAAGCTCTCACCTAAAGGGCACCATAGAAAGGTACATAGAAGGCCTCTGGGTGAAGGGCTCAACTACAATTTGGACTTTATCTAACAAGTGCAAACATGTAACCGAATAACTGGTACCCTCATATTAATCTGAAAAAAATATATAGAAGAGATCTATAATAAGTTTTGAAGTTAACAAAGTTTAATTCATTACTTTTAATTTCAGTGTCAGTCATTTAAAAATATCGAAGACTCTTCAAAGTTATACAACAGAAACATTATATTATATTTGGGTATAAAGAGAAAATATTCCTGGATAGCTGCTATTGTATGTGCAAATTGTACAAAGAGAAAAGAAATAACAGAAGGAAAACAAAATAAGTCATGTTAATAAATCCTTGTTAATGAGAATTTACTATTTAAAATACATATTTTTAATTTAACCTAGATGAGACAAAAGGGTTAAAATAAGTATATTAGCTTTTTCTTTTTCTTTTTCCTTTTTCTGAGACAGAGTCTCAGTCAAACTCGGGTAGAGAGGCCTGAAGTCATAGCTCTGAGCAACCTCAATCATGTGAGTATTTTACTTGAGAATCACCTCAAGTGATTCTCTTGCCTCAGTCTACCAAGTAGCTGGGATTACAGGAGCCCACCACAATGCCTGGCTGTTTTTAGAGGCAGGGTCTCGCTCTTGCTCAGAAGGGTCTCGAACTGGTAAGCTCAGGTGATCTGCCCACTTTGGCCTCCCAAAGTGCTGGGATTACAGGTGTGAGCCACTATAGCCCGGCCTATATTACCATTTTCATTCACTGTAATTTAAACTTTACTAAAAATATATAGTTTGCCTAATTCAATTTTGCAACATCTGATAATCAAGATTTTTTCCTTTCAAAAGATTTTAAATGATAAACTCTTATGCTAAATAATACTTTTATTTTTTCCCAATTCATTTCAATTATTTCCAACTATTAATCAAGTGAATTCTATACTAATTGCTTAGTCAGTAGTTCTTTGCATATGTCATTATTTGCTACTGCTTTAGATTTTTAAAATATTCTTTTTTTTTAGCAAAGTAGAATGCAAATACCACACATCCCCTAATTTGTATAGATCCCTGTTCCATGATATAACTTTTCAAATGAAGGAATAAGCCCTCCTTGTTATTTGAATAAACATACTTGTTCTGTGCAAATTTTTCTGCAGATATACTAAACTTCCATTAAGGAGAGTTTGTGTTTATTTTTTTCTTACTATTACTGCTTTTTGGGGGGTTACTGTTCAATATACTACTGAATCTAATTGCTATTAAATTAACATTAGCAAATGTTGAAATCATATGAGTATTTTAGTTATTTAAAATATTTTCCCTTGCTAAATTCAATTTTCCAATGATAAAGACAGTCTTTTAGTCCCAAAATTTAAGTAAAGAAAGTAGCTGTTCCTGTAAAATACTGTTACAAATTAATAAGTTTGTTAAGAAATAAGCCATCTTAGTAAAAATTACAAAAACACACACACAAAATATGTTTTTCGGCTCGGCGCCTGTGGCTCAATCGGCTAAGGCGCCAGCCACGTACACCGAAGGTGGCGGGTTCGAATCCCCAGCCCGGGCCCGCCAAACAACAATGATGGCTGCAACCAAAAAATGGCCGGGCATTGTGGCGGGCGCCTGTGGTCCCAGCTACTTGGGAGGCG
>CAUYQV010158532.1:0-69501 GCA_963574575.1 Galagoides demidoff | reverse complement strand
ATGTTTTGATACAATGACTAAGCAAATGACATGAAATTTATGTTAACCAGCTTGATGAAAGTATTTCAAATTGTATGTGAAAACAGTACAATGTACCCCATGTTTGCATTAATGTATACAGCTATCAATTAATAAAAAAATTAAAAAAAATTCTCTGTTGCAATTGCCTCACAGTTCAGCTTCTCTTTCTGTCAAGTTCTGTATCCTTTATAGGTGTTGTTAGCAAAAATGCTCTGCAATCAAACTTCTACATGCAAATCTCAAACTCTTAAGGTCTGTTTTCAGGAGACCCAGTTTATGAAATTTGTTTTATAATCTCAAAAGGCAATTCAGATACTCAATTGGTTCTCTGGGGCAGCAGGGTATACTTGAGGATAACCTGAAAGATGTTTTAGGACCATCCTTAGGGTCACAACGAGATTCATTAAATTAAGTCTCATTGATAATATATTATGTGCTGAATTATGTCCCCAAATTCATTTGTTGAAGTCCCAATCATCAAATACAAAGATAAGGTCTTCAAAGAGATGATTAAGTTAAAATGACGATGATTGAGTGGGTCCCTAATCAAATATAAGTGGTTTCCTTATAAGAAGAAAAAGATACACCAAAGACAGAGGGACAACCATGTAAAGAGGCAGCAAAAAGGTAGCCATCTGTAAGGCAAGGAGAGAGGCCTCGGAGGAAACCAACCCTGCCAGCACCTCATCTTAGACTTCCAGCCTCTGGAACATTGGGAAAATAAATTTCTGTTTATTTAAAACCAAATCTGTGTTATTTTATTAGGGAAGCTGTAGAAAACTAATACCTAAGGGTGTTTTAGCTATGGTGATGTCATATTCTATTTGATATAATGAGTAAGTACTTTCTTTTTTTAAGATGGCCAATCTAAATTAGATAATTCATTCTAAAATTTTGCTATATGAATACTCTAAATTATTGGTGGTTGTTTATAACCAGGAAGAAGGCCTGGGTCCTCTTCTCAGATAATTACTACCTGTCCATATTGTAAACACCTTCCACCCCTATGAGATAATCAAGATTGCTATGTCAAATATTTAGAGAGAGAAAGAAATATTTTTGGTTACAATATTTCCCATTAATTTTATTATATCCTAAAGAATAAGAATTGTAATCTTGTCCATAGAAATCTATAACTTTGTGGTAAGATTGGATAGTAAAGGATAGTAAAGGGACAACTCATGCTACCTTGAAATGCCTAAACTCTAATCTATGATCACCATGTGACTAAGGCCAGACCAAACCAAATCCAGTTAAGAGGTTTGCATTTGAAATAAAAGGTTGGACCAAAGACCAGTAAAGTGGAATCTGCCCGTACCAGCTCCTTGTAATTCTGTGATTTCTCACAATGTGGTCCTTTTCTCTCCCCAGCGAGAAATGGTGTGGGTCAAATTATGATAACTAAAGTAGTATTATAACAATAAATACAACACAATAATACAGTATCTAACATTTATGAGCACTGATCACATGCTGATTAGGGCACTAATAACTGTGTGGGTTGCCTCAGCTCTGCCAACAATGGGAATATAACTGTCTTAGTCAGTTTGGGCTGCTCTATCAGCATACCATAGACCAAGTATCTTAAACAACAAACATTATGAAAGATGAGAAGTCCAGAATCAAGGTATGATTCCTGGTTGCAGATGGCTGCTATATCTTTGCATGGCCTATTTTTTTTTTTTTTGTAAATGCACATGTATAGAAAAAGATCTTGTCTCTTTCTCTTTTTATAATAAAATTTATTTCATCATGCACTTCCTACCTTTCCAAATATCATCATATTAAGGGTTAAGACTTTAGCATATAAATTTGGGAGAGACACAAATATTCAGCCCATAGCAGTACTCATTTTTAGAAAATTGATTTTAAAAGCAGTGAAGAACTTGGCCTCAGCTCAGGTGGTTAACAACAGGGCCTGATTTAAACTCAGAATTCTATTCTCCAGGGAGCCCATACTTTTACACACAGGCTCTGTACAGAGAGTAAAGGAACTCTCTGTACAGAACTCCAGGCCCAAGATGGGTCCCCTGAAAATTCCTGTGCCAAAACAATTCAAAATTGCTTTTGGGAGAAAAAGAAAACCAGGATGTAAGAGGGACTGAACATTTTGGGAATTATATTCTCATTTCAGAGACTGCTCAGACAGATTTAATGGACCTGAGAGAAAAAGTGATAAGTAACTCTGCTTGACCCATTTGCCCTCCTTCCATGCCTTTCTTTCTTTCATTTGTTTAGACCTTTAAATAAAACCTGGGACTAGTTGGCCTGCAAAGTGCTGCTCTTGATGCTGCAGGTGCAGAATGAACTAATCAGATACAACTCCTTGCTTTCATGGAAGGTTTTTTTTCCTCCTTCTTCTTCTTATCTCTGTGTTTTTCTTGTCATCTCCTAATAACCCCTTCCCAGCCTACTCTGGGGGGAAACCAGTATCTCATACCTTAGAAAGCCTTGTCTCCCCTCGATCTGCAGAATACATATGTGGTCTCATTTCATATTATTTGCATGAACGGTTCCTTCCTCTTTTTCACTTTCTTTTTCTTATTGTGATATTTTCTTATGCTATATTTTTCCTCATTTCTTGCATCAGCATAAATTTATCATAAAATATGATTTCATATCAAATGTCCAAGAGGTTACAATCTCACTATAAATACATAAGAAATTATACTTATATAATATAGGTTAAGACAGGTAGCAACAGCCACTCACATCTTAAAAGAAGTCAACTATTTGGGGCTCACCTTCCACTTCTGTTCAGTGTGGGGGTTGGAGGGGATTGGTGGAGATTCTCTAGCCTGGCTGTGTATTAGTCACCTGGTGTGCCTTAAAGACTTGCCAGTGTTTGAGCTACATTCTAAGACCTTACTTAACTGACCAAGCATGGGTCCTGAGAATTGGTATTTTGTAAAATGTCCCTAGACAATTTTAATGTTAGCCAGGGTTGGGAACCACCAGACCATTTCTTTGGGAGGTTTTTTAGTTTAACATTTAGTCACCCCTAAATGTAACCTTTTTAAAATAGATGCTAAAAGTGTCAGTGTTTTGAAGGCTCAGATTTCATCTCTGCACCTCATTCTAATTAACTTTTGTGGTGAAGATGTCCCATGGTATAGTGAAGGCTTTGACTGGGAGTTAGATGGTGCTGCCTAAATGTTTCCTGAATAGAGCAGGTCTTTTCATTTTCTCCTTCCTTGTTGTCATTCATCACCTGCTGCAATAGCTTTTCTCCCTGCCTCCTGCTAATCTCATCTCTATTCCATCCTCCACACACTTGCTCCAAATGATTAATCTTTAAAAAAAAATTCCAGTCTGATCTTATCAGTCTTATCTGTGTCACTCCCTTTCAATAACTGTTATTTCCCACAGGATCAGGTGCAAAATTCCTTGGGTATGCCACGCATGGAACGGAATGGCCTTCCCCTCTCAACTTGTGGTATTCTCATGTATACACTCCACTCATTTCAATCTTATTAAACCAATCTGTTACAGTACTTACTATGTGCCACACATTTTCAAAGGGCTTTACGTACATTTATTTAGTGAAGTCTCTTCTTTTTAAAGGGCTGTACATACATCAACTTATTGAAGCCTCACCCCAAGGCTAATAAGTTAGCTTCCGTTATTCTCCATTTGACCCATGAAGAAACCAAGACTCAGACAGGTTCAGTAAATTCCCAAAGACACACAGCTAGAATTCCATAGATTAGAGATCCAAAGATCTAATACTCTGGTCTGAAATGAAACTTGTGCTTCTTCCTCACTATGTATTGTTACCTAGTCCCCTCAAAGTTCATTTGTTGTCCTTTTACTTTTGAATTTTATCTTCTACCAGGTACTCGAAGACTGATTAATATCTCTGAACTGTTAAGATTCAGGAGCATTACCTCTCTTGAAAGCAGTCCCTAGACCCTCACCCCTCCTCACTCAAGGTTTATTTAGTGCCTCTTCTCTGCTATCCAGGAACCTTATTTCAACGTCTCTATTCTGGCATTGATTGCTCTACATCGTATTCTTTTTATGTAACTCCCTTAAAGTGGAGTGAGAGCCAATCTGTGAAATCCCCGAGAGCAGGAAATGCATCTTTCATCTCTGTATTACTGTCTCCACTACAGTCTCTCACAGGGGATGCTCTTTGAATGGGGTTCCCATATAAGTTATCACCCAACCCAGGACATTTTTGGGTGCTATTACTGGTTACCCTAGATTGCAGGCTATAAACCCACATGTATGATCACCTTATTAAAAAAAACTTCCTCATGTGGTTTCTTCCATGTCTTAATAACCGAATTCTCTCAGAAAGAATACAGAAATTGATCTTCCTTTAATAAAATTCTTTTGAGAGCTGGATTGTACAAATTCTCCAAGAGCTGAGTGCTTACAATTCCACATCTATACTTTTGCGTGTAGCTTAGTTTAAATTAAAAATTTGTAGTTGTGTGTAGAATTGGTGTCTCATTAAAGGAGATGGTATTCATTTAACGATGACAAATCATTGGTATTGTTTAGAGAAAGCTTGTGAAGCTGGTGATCTTTATAGTTGAGTTTATTGCTGCTGACATGATCCACAGATAGCAATGTTTGAGGATCAGTGAAGTAGAACTTTCTTTCTCTTTCTTTTATTGCTGCTGGATGTGGTCCAAGGAATGATTCTGCACCTCTCTGCATATCCCCTTTCTGTCTGAGTCCCTCCAGGAAAACACGAGTGGATGATCAGATCGATCCTGGATTAGTAATTAAGACTGTGCTCTCTGGCACTTCTTCACCCCCCAAAATCTCTTTTGTTTATTGGAAGAAAAAAATTGTAAAGATCCTAATATGACCCAGGCACAATGCTAGAAGTAGAGTCATGGAAGTGAATGATACAACCTTTGTCAGCAAGAGGTCTAGTGTCAGAGATGAACATAAAATTGTGATACTGTATTTGATCAGTTCTAGTTTGCACATTGTTTCTTATTTTTGTGTTTCTGTGAAATCTGTCTCGCATTTGATGGCAGCTTGTACATGATGAAAATGGTAAGTGCTATTTTGGAAAGAATTCCACAGTGCTCTGGGGAGGGCAGGAGAGAGTGGACTTCAGAGAAAGCTCCAGACAAGATGCTTAGTGATCAGGAAGGACTGGTGAATGGACCAAGAAGGGGAAAGTGGCTAGCAAGGGAGTGGCAGGTGTACAGATGGCCTTATGTCAGCAATCACATCTGTGAAATATTCTGGGCAGCAGTACCCGGGGGGTGAATAAAATGGGGATGATCCATGAGTCTATATAACTTAGAGTTCAGGTCATGGAAAGTCTCATGCTCTGGGCGTGAATCTGTGAGGCTGGGTCAGTCATCAAGATATTTGCCTGAACTCACCCTCAGTCAACACAGACTATATTCTCGTTACCATTTCCTAGCAAGCTGGTGCTCATGGCACTATCCCCATGTGCCCTGGAGACAAATTTAGCTGGGCTTTGAATGTGTGAATGCCCCATTATAGTTAAGTGTCTGAAAAATCTCTCTCTTCACAAACATTCACTGAACAAGCAGAATCTGTCCTCAGTAGCAAACAACTGTATGGCTGGAGTGGCAGGAGGAGGCTGGAGAGAAAGTGAGGCTCTGTCACCCACCCAGCTGCTGCTCCCAGCTTCCTGATGAAGGCCCCTTTAGTTCTCTCCCCTCCACAAACCGCAGGGAAAATGCTGGGTACTGGTATTCACACTCCAATTGTTTCAAATTAAACTACCCCAAGAGCTGAATTACCTTAGTTAATGTTGCTCATTCCTGTGCCATGCTGCAATCTCAGAGGTTTCGAATAAGATTCCCTAAAGACAAGCATTGTTCTTTCATCTGTTCAAAAATCAGGAGCTTGCAAAGTTGCAATTGTGTTCCTCACAGAAAGTGTTACTTTGTTTGGTTTCATAAAAGCCGTGGGTGTAAGGAACATATTGACAACAAAATAGAGAACAAAAAGGTCTAGAAAAGAATAGTTTCCAGCACATCCTTTAGAAAATTTTACTGAAACGCCTATTAAATATTTTTAGATCCTCATAGGAAGCCTTTGCTGAGCCACCTATGAAACAGGTGACTGTCGCCTGGGCCTAGCTTGCTAAGGACATCCCAACAGATGTGAATTCCAGCAGACCTGAGATTAAAATCATGGTTCTATCACTGTTTCTGGCATCTGAGATGAGTCACTTAGGTTTGTTGGAACTAAGTTCCTCTACTCTTATCAACTATGTGTTGAGGAAAATATAATGTACTGTTAGAAATTTGATTCTGATTCTTTAGAGTCTAAAGGATCAAAAATTGGGAAATTTGATCCCAATCATGAAATTTGATTCTTTGACTCTTAATTCTAATAATTACCTAAAAAAAAATCATTGAAACCTGTTATTTGTGGCAGGTAGGTTTGTTGAGTGTGTGTGTGTGTGTGTGTGTGTGTGTGTGTGATGAGGTAGGGGACAGTAATGATATTGAGTGGGGCATTCTAGAAAGAAGAAACAAGATATATAAAATCTTTGCAAAAAGAAGGCCCATGTAAGTTTGAAGATTTGAAAAGGTCTAGGTGGTAGAATCACTGAAAAATGAGCTAGAAAAATTAGACTTTAAGGGTGAGATGAGGCCAGGAATGGAGGTAATTTTGTGCCTTATAAATTCAATGTATTTGTCTGAGTCCTTGTAAGGAAAAGATGGGACACCCAGGTAAGGGTAATTAGAGAAATTAGAGGAAAGTGATGCCATGAAATCAGAAGGAATAGTGCAGTAGTCAGACACCAGCAACACTGGGGCCTGAGCCTGAAGCACAGGGAACAGGAGGGGACAGTGACCTCATAGAGACCCAGGAATAGAGAGGGTTGTGTGAAGAGGAGCCTTGGCAGGAGACCTTGTCAGCAGACTATTGAAAATGGCCCATAGGAAGGGAGCCCACCAAAGGAAGGAATAATTTGACTTCATTCTTCCTCTCTCCATCCTCCTGGTGGTGCCTTCCAATGGCTGAATCCCACCTCAGCCAAAGGCAAAAGAGTGCACTGAGGTAGTGATGCATGTGAGCCAGCTCCCAGGGCACTGGGCAGGGTGGGAGAGTGGTTCTGGGGTGGGAAGGGAACAGACATTTCTGGTAAAGGAATGCTTCTTTATTCTAATGGCAGGCAAGCTGCCATGCTTCTCATGCTGACATTTCCATATCCACTCTGATTGCTTGAGGTATTAATAGTAACTTTTGATTAGGACTATTGAAAGGATTAAATGCAATAGTGCATTGAAAGCATTTAGAATAACGTCTGGCAAATAGCAGACACACACACAAAAATGCCTATTTCCTGGTTCGGAACTGAAGGTAAGAGACTTCTCCAGAAACCTTGTCAATGTAAGAACAAAGGTGGGGCGTGGGCAGAATTCACTTTAACACAACTGCTCTAACAATGGCAATCTATACTCTCCCTGATCACTCTCCTAGGCCGTGAATTCCTTTAAGGCAACAATTACATCGTATTCATTTTACATCTTAAGAACCCATTATAGCACACAACTGGTTGCTCAATAAATGTTTGATGAATGCTTTATAAAGCACAGTGACATAAGGTATAGATGTAATTACCAGAGGACAAAGAGCAACTTTCCTTGCAAGCCTTAAGTCGTTCTCTCTTGTCCTATATAAATAATTCTATAAATAACCAGATGCAACTTGGCTTCTTCAACAAAGCACTGAGAGTCAGTAATAATTTGTAAATAATTGACACATTATGTGACTGCTCAGATATTCATGCCTTACTTTGGTTTGAATATTTGTGTCACCATTCCTTAAGCCCCTCTTTCCCATGCGTATATATTGGAAGCAAAGATAACCTCTAGCTGTAGAAACTCATTAAGGTCAATATTTTCTAGAGCCAATGGTTTTTGCTATTGCTTGGTAAAGGAATAATGTATTGTTTAATGTATACTTTTAGTGTTCTCACTGGATTATTTGTTTCATCTTGTATTGTAAGTATGTGAAAAGTCTGGGGTTTCTTTAGGGAAATTGAGGTTGAAAATATATAATCCAAGTTGTAATATCGATATCTTACTTGCATGAAAGTAAGTAGGATTGTTCAATAGTAACAGTAATAGACTAAGTAACTTAGTCATCTTATGGTTAGAATGGTCATAGAATAAATAGTACTATTTTTAGTTTGATGCTAATAAATTCATAAAGAAAAATAGGCTAGGAGTCAGGAGATTTAGGCTATATCATTGACAGCTGTTTGGACAGAGAAATTTCAGCATTTGTGAAATGAGAATAATACTTTTCCTTGCTATCACTTTAGGAAAGTCATTAGAATCGGACGGTATTTTGTCTGTGAAAATGCTGTAAATAATATGTATATAAAGAATAATGCAAACCCCAAAGTTATTAATTTGCTGGTTAGTATATTTGACAATTGTCCTTTATTTTTCCTAAATAGGAAAAATCAAGTATTTTACCTATTTAATGTCTTGGGTATTTATTGAGATTTGTTTTTAATATTTCATCAAGATTCGTAGCTATGTTAGAGCCTAGAAAGGCTCCATTGTAGAAAAAAGAATGCCCACCTCCCATTCCCATCTAGATCTTAGATTTGGGTAGATCTTTGTAGATTTATCACAACATTTGGGAACACTCACAGTCTGCAATTGCATTCTAGGAAGCATATACACTTTGAACATTTAGTTAAAACAACAAACACTTACGAAGCCTGTGTTTAAATATAGGTGCTATTCTAGAGAAGGGGTATCTAAATATATATTAACAAAAATATGCTCTTTCCCAGTGAAGTTCATGGTTTATTACAGTGTACTGCAGTGATTAAGAGCTTTGGGTAGGTGACCTGATTCTCAAAATCTCTGTTTTTAATCATGTGTAAAATAGGGATAATAATTATATTTACCACTTAAGTTTGCTCTGAAGATGAAACATATCTATAAAGCTTATAGTACAATGTCTATTGCACAATAAGTGCTCAATTAATGATGGCTATTTTTATTATTATCAGAAAAAACACACAGAAACAGATTTCACTGTGACAGGTGCTATGTAGCAACACACAGAAATGGTATTATTATCTGGAGACTTTTTACCCATTTTCTATTACCCTTCAGGAGTACAGATACATTTTGTTGTTCACCCAAATATTAGAATGTCCTAGACATGAGCAAGATGTTGTAGACATTCTATGGAGGGAAGAAAAGTCATCTTCTCCATGGGGAAGATGCATGTTCCCATTGGTCCCTGTGGGTATGTGCAGCTTAGCTCACTCTGATGAAGGGACATTTTAGGAGACAGGTTCATCTTGGTTTCTGGCTGAAATGCTACAGGAGAAAAACAACTTTCAATTATCTTTAGAAATCCTCCAAAGTTTTGATACTTCATGAAATTAAGAAAATAGTTTTTCTTTACTTTCTAGCAAAAGCAGAATGTTTTTCAAAGACCATGTAGGAACAAGATTGACACTGCGAAATTTTAAGATTTATGAACCTCATAGGCTATAATTAACCTATCAAGGGTTTTTTTAGATTTTAAATGGGTGGGGTTTTTTTTGTGCAAAGAACATGGATTTTAGTTTTCATCTCTTTCAATCATGATTTTTAATTTGACACAGACTTAAAGGTTTTGTTTTATCGTTTCAGTTAACTGGTGACAGAGTAGCATAGAGAATGAATTTTGGAGAAACTTAGAAAGTGGGAAAGTCAAATGAGTTTCAGGACTCTGTGGAAACATTTCTAAAAGATGCAGCCATGAGCTGGGTTTTAAGAGTCTTTGGGTGGGAGGGGAGGATGGGGAGGTTTTTCAGAGAGAATAATAATGGCAGTGTTGGCATGAATGAGGGGGCATGGTCAGTAAGCATGCCAGCTGAAAAATATGACATCAACATCCCTGCTGAGGGGCATATTGTGTTCGTTCATGGTAAAAATGGAGGCAAATTTTTGTGATGGAAATATTCTGGGGAAAAGTAATGGAAATCTGGAGTATTTTTTGCAGTTCACAGGTACGACCACATAGTATTATAAGCCAGAGAAGTCTACAAAGCCCTATGATCTCTTCCTTGAGAAATAGTTACAGTTTGATCACTGCCTAGTTGGTACTGAATCTGCCTCAGCAGCTTGCAAGGGCATCTACAGCCATTTCATGAAGCCATAAATAAAGTTGTGAAAAGAACTTCATGCTCATCATAATCTGTTTGAGCTCACATTTCCTGTGATGCATACTGAGTTCAGAGGCGTCTAGACTCTGTGGGAATGCTGATTTCTTGTTCCTCCCCAGGACCAGTCAAGGTAAAAAATTCCAGATAAGACCATGGATGTCCCCAGGTTATAAAGAAGATAAAATCCGTAGGTTTGTTATTAAGTTGAACTTGTATGTGAGTTGGAACAGGTCCATTTACCTGTTGCCTGTGATAGCCTCCATTTGTAAGTGCAAGTTGTACATCATTGGATGATTGTAGCTTAGGGACTGCCTGGATAAGATCCACCATCTCTACAGGAAAAAAAAGAACCTAAATATAGGCCAAGGACCTATTTTACAGGGTAGCCACTGATATTTCTTCAAAATTAGAACATGTTTTAAAAGGGATATTTGGGAGAATAATTTTCACAAAGATATGTATATCACTTGAAGAGAACCACAGGGTGGGATGAAATTAACATTTTTTATTTCAATACACCTGCCTTACTGCATATTTCACTTATGAAAATCCTCTGAAACAGGCTGCCTCATCATCCTGGGGTGGGGAACCTACAGCCTCAAGGCCATACGTGGCCCTCCAGATCCCCTGATGAGGCCCCTCAACTGAATTCAAACTTCACAGAACAAATCCCTTTATTAAAAGGATTTATTATGTAAAATTTAGATTTAGTCAAAAGGCTGTACTCAAGGATCATGCTCAATAACTATTTGTGAAGAAAAAGCAATAGAATTGAATATTGTCATTGAAGAAATAGTAAAGAACAGGTAAGATACGTATCAGGAACTACCTCCAGAATTACCAGGCACTACACGTGAACGAGGTGACAGAATCCAGACTGGGATGCGAGTCTATCTGACTGCAAGATACAGGATTTTTCAGCTATATCACAGGACCTTTCCTCATGGATATTTTTTTCTTTCATGGAAGATAAATAAACTATGCAATTATTAAGAAGCTGGAAGCCATTTATTTAGAATTATATTTTATCTAGGAAGCGTACAGAGTGGTTAATCCCCCTTGAATTATTTTATAATTGAATCATTCTCTCCTGATCAGTAGAATGGAGAGAGATTTTATATGACTCTTTGTAAGCCGCCTCAACTCCATTTTAAAATGAGGGTGAGTAAACATAAATACATAAATAAGCAATGCTAAGGATGTACTGTGATCTTATTTCTATTTCAACTGGTATTTACTAGGCACCAACTATATTTTTTCTGCTTTGAGTGTGCACTGGTAGGAATTGAGGATGTAGTAGAGAAAAGATACAATTCCTGCCTGAATTTGCTCACAGTTTTATTTTAGGTGGAAAGAAGAATCAAATCAGTGCTTTTAAAACCTGGTTGTATATAAGAATAACCCATGATGTTTGCTAAATATACAGAATTAGACTATCGAGGGTTGGGTCTGTGAATTTCTTTTTTTATCAGGAGCCTGAGATCATCCTGGTGCACAGCCACATTTAGGAAATACTGAATTAGCTGCATGCTAGAATCCCTTCCAGATTTTGAGTTCTATGACTTTCTATCATTATAAAACATAAATAGTGAGAATAAAAGAAGTTCATGTCTCTGCCCGCAGAGCATTATTCTGAGTGGAAATACTAGGGCAAAAAGGAATGAGAGCTGGTAAGTAGGAAAGTTTGATCTGGAAGGTCATGGGCAGCTTGGGTCAACATCAGGCCAAATTTTGAATGGCTTAGGTCACCTGTATGTTTCCTAGGATTCTTAGAGGAATTAGCATGAATTGTGGTGGAGGACTAGGGAAGAGTACAAAAGAGCAGACCAAAAGGTTTAAGCAAGAGCATTTAGCATGGTGTCTTAGACAGAGTGAACTGTCAGTGAGTGTTTACTTAAAGACAGTTATTATTAGAATGGCTGGTGGGGAGGTTCAGGCTGAGGACTGAGATAGGAAAACACCCACATTTGATCAGCAGTGAGGAAGGAGATTGAATGGGCCCCAGAAAGGACTACCCAACGGAGATTTCAAATAAGACAAACAAAGCTGCAATCCCTAGACATTCATTCTGTTTAGTGGATGGGTGATAATTGAAGGTGGTGCACCGCATTTGAAGTGCTGACCAGCAACTTTAAGATACAAAGCTAATAAAGGAAATCAGGAGGGGTTAATGCTGAACTCCTTACCATGTTCTTTTAAAAATCACTGTGATGATTTGTATTCTGGCATATGTTTAGTGACCAAATCCTCATCCTTTGCTACAACTTTACTGAATTTGTTTATCAGATCCAGAGTGTCTCATTATTTTACTTGTTTTTTTTTTTGCATTTTGTTTTGAGTATGGCTAACATGAGTGACTTAGACTAATTATGAAATAGAATACCACCCAGTTGCTTATATTTCCGATGTCTTTTCTGTTTAGCAAAATATTAAATATTAAATCAAAACGTTTGTCCTACCTTACTAGTGAAGCTACAGAATGCAAATGTTTTCTTTCTTTAGGAGGAAAAGAACTCGGTACAAAATGGCCTCCTGTAGACAAAGCCATTTTAAATAGAATCATTCTCTTTATTATGGAAATCCAGTATAGTGGTTCTTGACTAAAATGCCATCTATTAGTATTTGTATAAGTTAGGATTGCTGTATAAACACTGAAACATCAGGCAAACAGTTATTAATCTTTTGTTGTGCATATACATAATCATTTCATTTGTTGGCAGCACCCATAGCTAGCTCAGTGGGTAAGGTGCAGGCCACATACACCAAGGCTGGCAGATTTGAACTTGGCCTGGGCAGCTAACCAACAGTGACAACAACAACAACAAATACCATTTGTTAATATTGTTAATGATTATGGTGGTTAACATTCATTTACTAAATGGTTAAGGTCTCAGACACTAGGTTCTGAAATACTTTCTATGCTTTATTTGATATTCATAACAACCCTATATGTTAAACCGATTTTTGATCTCCATTTTACTGACAAATAAATTGAGTTTTATAGACACCAAATTCCTTAAAACATCCAGTTAGTAAGTTCAGTACAAGGACTAATTTCTGTTTGATTCTTTAGTCCATTTTTAAACACTATACTAAATTAACTCTAAGTAAAACAAATCTTTGTCTATAGCAAAATCTCATTCTAGCATCATTATATTGTGGTAAAAAGGCCTGGGAAAAGGTCCATGGTATAGTGCTAAGTCATACACCAAGAAAATGTATATACACACTAAGAAAAATGCTTGAACAAGATACATCAAAATGTTACTCTTCTCTGAATAGTTAAATTATATTTGTGTTCTGCCCACAGATCCTGTTTTCATATCTTCTATAATTATTTATAGCTAGAAAAATAATTATATGCTATTAATTAAAACAGAATCTATTGACTCAGCTCCTGTAGCTCAGTGGCTAGGGCACCAGCCACATACACCAGACCTAGCAGGTTCAAACCCAACCTGGGGCTGCAAAAACAACAATGACAACAACAACCAAAAAATAGCTGGTATTCTGGCAGGTGCCTATAGTCCCTGCTCCTTGGGAGGCTAAGGCAAGAGAATCGCTTAAGCCCAAGAATTTGAGGTTGCTGCTGCTGTGAGCACTCTACTGAGGGCAACAGAGTGAGACTCTGTCTCCAACTAAATAAATAAATAAAATAAAATAAAGTAAACACATTAAATATTGAGAGAGCTTTTATTTAGGCAAAATATCTCTGAAGATGCAACAATATTCTTCTTTTGCCTATAATTTTTAAAGGCTCCTCATAGAAAATATTGTAAAAATTCAAATGCTTTAGCTAGCATACAAACACCTGTAGCTTTTGTCTATCTTTTTAGATTTACTTTTTTTTTTTTTTTGCAAATTCCCTCAGAAGCATAATAAACATTTTATTTTATTAAAAAATGTATTTTTAATTATTATAGCTATATAATACCTATATGTATTTAGGGTACATGTGATGTTTTGAAATAGGCATGTAATGTTAATTAATCAAATCAGAGTAACTAGGGTATCCATTACCTCAGGTGTATGTCCTTTGTCATAGAAGCATTAGAATTCCACTCTTTTAGTTATTTAAAAGTATACCCTAATTTATTGTTGCTTATAGTTACTTTCTTGTCCCATCAAATATTGTTAATTTCATCTAACTGTCTTGCCAACTATCTAACCATATTAGTGTATCCATTAACCATCCCCAGTTTATCTGTCTCTCCCTACTACCCTTCCCTGCCTCGGCTAACCATCTTTTACTTTCTGTATGGATGAAATCAATCATTTTCAATATTTTGCTCTTACATACAAGTGAGAACATGAAAGATCTGTCGGTGCTTGGATTATTTCACTTAACATAGTGTTATCCATATCTATTCATGTTGTTACAAATGTCAGGATTTAACTCTTTTTTGTAGCTCCGTAATATTACATTGTGTATAGTATGTACCATGATTTCTTTATCCATGCATCTTTCGATGGATGCTTAGGTTGATTCCAAATATTGGCTATTATTAATAGTGCTGCAATAAAAATGGAAGTACAGGTATTTTTTCTATATACTAAATTTCCCTCCTTTTAGATATATGCCCAGTAATAGGATTATTGCTGGATCATATGTGGTTCATATGTATTCTATTTTTAGTTTTTTGAAGAAGCTCCATACTATTCTCTATGTGGTTGTACTAATTTAAATCCCCACCAACACTTTATGAGGGTTCTACCAGGATTTATTATTGCCTGTTTCTTTCTTTTTTTTTTTTAATAAAAGCTATTTTAACAGGGATGAAATGATAACTCATTATAGCAGCGGTTCTCAACCTGTGGATTGTGACCCACAGGAACTGTATTAAAGGGTTGCAGCATTGGGACAGTTGAGAACCACTGCATTATAGTTTTGATTTGTAATTCTGTGATAACTAATGCTGTTGAGCATTTTTTCACATACCTGGTGGCCATTTGTATATCTTCTTTTGAGAAATGTCTATTCAGATCCTTTGCCCACTTTTGATTGGATTATTTGATATTTTTCCTATTGCATTGTCAGCATTCTTTATATATTCTACTTATTAATACCCTGTCAGATGGGTAGTTTGCAAATCTTTCTCCCATTATATTGGTGGTCTCTTACCATTGTTGATTGTTTATTTTCCTGTGCAGAATATCTCTAGCTTGGTGTGATTCCATTTGTCCAATTTTGCTTTGGCTGCCTGTTCTTTGGGGGTAGTACTCAAGAAGTCCATGCTTAGGCCAATGTCTTAAAGCATTTCCCAATACTGTCTTTTAATAGTTTCATAGCTACAAGTCTTAGATTTTATTGTTTCACCCATTTTTGATGTGATTTTTATATATGGCAAGAGATAAGGACCTGGTTTCATTCTTTTGCTTATGGATATCCAACTTTCCCCACACCACTTATTGAAGAGACTGTCCTTTTCCCACAGTATGTTCTTGGCAACTTTGTCAAAGCTAAATTTTCTATTGATATGTGGATTTATTTCTTGGTTCTCTATTCTGTTCCATTGGTCTATGTGTCTGCTTTTATGCCAGTACCATGCTGTTTTGGTGTCCACACCTTTGTAGTATAAAAGATAGGTAGTATGGTTCCTCTAGTTTTGTACTTTTGGTCAGGATGGAATTGGGTATTCTGAGCCTTTTGTGATTTGATATAAATTATGGGATAGGATAATTTTTTTTCTATTTCTATGAAGAATATTTTTGATATTTTAATGGGGATTGCATTGAACCTATAGATTGCTTTGGGTAGTATGGACATTTTAACAATATTGATTCTTCTCATCCTTGAGCATAGAATATCTTTCCACTTTTTTGTGTGTTTTCAATTTTTTTCATCACTATGGTATAGGTTTCATTACAGAGATTTTTCACTTCTTTGGTTAAATTTATTCCTAGGTATTTTATTTTATCTGTAGCTATTATAAATAGGATTGCATTCTTCTTTTCTTTTTCAGATTGCTACTGTTGGCATAAAGAAATGCTTCTGATTTTTTGTGTGCTGACTTTGTATCCTGCAACTTCATGGAATTTGTTTATCAGTTCCAATAGTTTTGGCTAGAGTCTTTGGGTTTCTCTAGACATAAGGTCATATTGTCTACAAAGGAAGATAACTTGACTTCTTCCTCTCCAATTTAAATGCATTATATTTCTTTCTCTTGTCTGATTGCTCTAGCTAGAAGTTGCAGTACTATGAAACACATTGGTGAAAGTGGATACCCTTGTCTTATTCCAGATTCTAGAGGAAGAACTTTCAGTTTTTCCCCATTCCGTATGATACTAGGTGTGGGTCTGTCATGTATGGCTTTTATCATTTTGAGGTAAGTTCCTTCTATATCTAGTTTTTCATATTTTTATTAATAAATGGTGTACAATTTTATCAAATGCTTTTCCAGCATCACTTGAAATGATCACATGGTTTTGTTTTTTGTTTTGCTGATATATGGGTTGATTTGTGTATGTTGAACCATCCTTGCATTCCTGGGATGAATCCCACTTGGTCATGATGTGCTTTTGATGTTGTCATGTCTTTGTGTTTTCATAATGTATTGTTGAATTTGGTTTATTATTATTTTGCTGAAGATGTATCTATATCCATCAGAGCTATTGGCCTATAGTTTTGTATTTTTGCTGTGCTTTTGTCTGGTTTTAGTAGTAGGGTGATACAGGCCTGTAGAATAAGTTTGGGAATATTCCTTCCTCCTCTGCTTTTTGGAATAGTATAATGCTTGGTAGAATTCAGCAGTGAAGCCATCAGGTTCTGGGATTTTTCTTTGAAGTGATGCATTTTATTACTGCTTCTATCTCATTAATTATTCTTGCTTTGTCTAGATTTTTTTCATGGTTCAGTCATGGTAGGGTGTTTATGTCTAGGAATTTACTCATTTCTTCTAGGTTCTCCAATTATTACCATATAGTGGCTCACAGTAGTATTTAATAATCCTTATTATTTCTACAGTATCAATTTTAAAGTCTCCTTTTTCACATTTTATTTATTTTCATAATTGCTATTTTTCTTCATCTAGACTTAATTCTTAAATCTGTCTGTGAGATATATTCTTCTCATTGGTTTTATCAAATCACTTGAAGGTGCTATATTCCTTCATGATTTAATATCTGTATGTGTGGTTCCATTTTCTTAGAATTACCAGATCATAATGTTTAGGATGGCAAAGATCTTATTGTCTTAATGCTAGTATTCAGTTTACCTAACATTGTGCTTACTACACAGTAAGCCTTCAAAATATATTTGCAGAGTAAATAATTAATCTTTTACCTCCTCCTCTCACTGTTTTCAGCATAATGAAGTAATTAGATGAAACAGGCTTTAGAGTCAGTGAAACTAAAAATGTGGTGCCTAGCTTTTGCATTTATTCCAAGCTTTCTGTTCAAAATTTTTACAATGGAGATGTATTCATAATAACTTTTATAACTTAAAATAGAGAATAAAACATTTTACTAAAATTTTCTGACAGAAATAAAAAATTTAGATATTATTTATCAATATCATCTTTTAATCCTCTATTCAAATATTACCTCTTTTCTAAACCCTTCTTGTATTCTTCTTATGCTCATTTGATTCTCTCTCTTACTGGTTTCTGTTCTTTTTATGTATCTATATTTACATATTTCACTGTATCATAATTATTCAGTTGTGAACATTTTCCCTACTATAATGTGAGGGGAACCATAAGGTCTAATCCACCTTTATGTGCTGAAAGCTTAGTTTGTAATTATAATACACATTGGATAAAGACTGAACATGGATATGGACAACTTTCTTGTATAAGTCACAGTTCTATAAAAGACTTCACTGAGAAGATGACATTTGACTAAATGCTTTATTTCTTGTTAGTAGTCTCAGTGAAGCATATTTGGCCACCCTGTTAAAATTGCCTCTTTCCATACTTTGCCAAACACTTTATCTTCTCTATTATATTTTTTCCTCAGTGTTTATTACTATCAAACATAGTATATGCTTTACTTATTTTGTCTCTTCATGCCTGTCTCTCCTCACTTCAATATAAGTTCCATAAAGATATATATATATATATATATACACATACACATACACATATATATATATACTATTTGTTCACTATCATATCTCTATTGCATTAAATAGGGGCTGGCATTGACAGTTGTTAAATAAATGAATGTTATGAGCAATCAGTGAGTGGAAGTGAATTCCTAAGATAATACTCTGGAAAGAGCTTTGCGTGGAAGTCTTTTATATTTATTGCTGAGTGTCGATATATTTTCCCCTAACAATCAATTAAGTGATGGTAAGATTGAGCATCATTTTATTACATGTCAATAATCTACTAAGAGGCCACTCTCCACTTACGGTACAAGATAACTTAAATGAGGATTTGCCCACAAGTCTGCCATTTACCTGGTTAGGATATTGCCTCTTACAACATCAACTAGCAGTGAAATCCATGAAGTTCTGTTACAAAAGTCACAATCAAAATAATTTTAACTTGAAACATTTTTAACACAAGAAGCAGCAGATATTCATAACAGACAACATATAATTTCAATAAAGCCTTGTTAGAGCATCTAGTCTTTTCCATGCTGTCCACCAGGAAAAATGGGGTAAGAAACAGACATTGAGGTAACTCTCTGAGGTGACTTACTGATAACTTGGGTACAAGATTAGGAGTAATAACTAATGGTAAACTTTGTTTTAAAACTTTCCCTGCCCCATTCTTCCTTTTTGGCAATACTGTCTTCTTGCTTGCTCACACTTTCCCTATTTTTAGTTACTTAAATCACACTGTCTTCTGTAAAAGACCACTGGCTTTTTTTTTTTCTCTATAATAGGAAGACATACCCAGCTTATCCAAAATGAAGTCAACACATTTTAGGAAAGGTTACAAAAATGTTGGAGAGTATTTCTGGTTCATCTCTATGAAAATTGTTATTTGCCCATTGAAAGACCGTTCTACAGTCAAAATCACACAGATTTGTAGGAAAATTATTAGCCATGTTTGTGTGTGTGTCTGTATGTACATTGAGTTATACTGCTTGGCAATAAATCAGTCCCTATGGAGAGCAACAAAAGTCCAGTAATGTTCACAATAATTCACATGTGATTTTCCATAAGTTAAAAACAAATACACAATTGCTAACCTGGGATAGCCATGAGCTAGGATTTTTATGTATGGGTTAAAATCCTATTTCTACCACTTTAACCACCCCCCCATATGATTTTAAGGACATTCTCTAATTTTTCTGAAACTTATTTTCCTCAGTTGTAATTTGGTAATAACAGAAACTTGATATATAATTATTGGGAAGATTCAATGAGAGAATACATGTAAACATTTGACATCATGGCTATGACATCAGGGACACTCAGTAACAAGTGTTAAATAACAATGAATATTGTCATCTTGGAAAGAGCAACAAATTTTTCTTCTTTGTAAGAATTCAGTATTTTTTGGTGGTAGTGAAGTGTTGAGAAGGTGCATGGAAGAGGGAAAATCTGGTCTTTGCATCCATCTCAACAACACTGGGAAGTCTGAACATAAGAATGCACTCGTTCATATTTTCTTGATTTAATTAATTGAAGAATATAGAACTAGGAACTGCTGACAAATGAGACTTCTACTCTTAATTCAGACAAGCATGTTTAGTAAATATTTGGCGACCCCCAAACACAGTTTAAAACTATTCTTTGTAGCATTATCTTTCTTCATAAGTGACATTAATCACACATGTTTATACCATTAATAGAGGTATCAATAGTTACTCCAAACAAGAATAAACCTCTCCAGATTCATAGTGTTGCAAATATACATCCATAACTTCCTCTTCTGTCACTTAAGTTAGTCTCTATTCAGTCATGGATAGTTTGTTGAAAATTAGTGGAAAACATCCAATATATGTATTCTCTTTCAGTGTTGAAGTTTTTATGTTTCCAAGGTGAATATAGATGAGCATGTCCTCCTGTACCAAGATCAACAAATATGTGAAAAGACATTGACGAAGGGAAAGACAGCTTTTGTTCTCCACAATACTGGATGAAAATCGGAAAGACCATTCACTTTTATGAGGACACACCTCATTACTTCTTAGTTTATTCTCAGAAAAACAGACTGGGAATGTAAAGTGTGACTAATTAACTAAGTGCTGTCTAATTATCACAAACTGAACACATGGCCCAACACTGAGTATTTGGTCAATTCTCATTTCTAAATTAATTAGCAAAGAAGTGAGAAAGGAACATTAATTAAATAACTGAATATTCTCTTGATCCACATTTATTCAAGATTACATCGCCTGGCTGAGAAACACTAACCATTAACTCCTGTGCCTTTAGCCTGCAACCATATTTGGCTTTATGTTGATGACTTTCTCTAGTTTGGACCTACTTTGGGGAGGGAGATTCAATGGCAAAATTATATTGTTAAACTGGTCCTGTAAAATTGTGGAAAATCGAGTTAGTATCACTGTAGAGATGGCCTGATGATCTGATATGCCATCTGCCTCCAATTATTTGTAGCTTCTGGGGAAATCTGCTGCTTTTGACACTACTCCATCCGCCTCCAAGGACCTTGCTGTGACTGTGTTTTGGACACATCTCTAAGTGTTAAGGAGAGGGAAGACCAGAGGTGAGAGGAATCACTGCATGGTAGCTTTTGTATTTTTCAGAGACTGTAATGTGCAGAACTCTCAGTGTAACAGCATCTGCTTCCTAAAGCTGTCCACTGTGTCCAGGAGGGGCAATAGTCAATCTCTCTGCACTAAGACAAGGGAGACCTCTGGGTGAGAAGCCAGAACTATCCTGTTGTTTATTGTGTAACAGAACAGTGTTTAGTTTGGGTTTTCTAGCAATTCATGACTATGCTGTGATTTATTTTTTAAATGAATAGACTTTTAAAGAGTAGTTTTAGATTTATAAAAAACATGTGGTAGGAAGTACAGAGTTGCCACATACCGCCCTATCCCTAGCTTAGTGTGGGACAGTGGTTACAATTGATTATCCAATATTGATACGCCACTCTTTGTGTTACAATTATGGGGCTTTTGACAAATGTATGATGGTATGAATCCACCATTATAGCATCATACAGAATAGTTTCACAGCCCTAAAAATCACCTGTGCTGCACCCACTTACCCTCCCTCCCACTCTTCTTTAAAACTCCTGGCAACCATTACCATTTTCACTGCTTCCTGTCTTGCCTTTTTTAGTTTTAGAATGACAATAGTTGCAATCATACAGTGTGTAGTCTTTTCAGGTTGGCTTTTTTTCTGTTAGCAATGTGCTCTCAAGGTTCCTTTCTAGTTTCAACAGCTCCTTTCTTTTGTTTATTCATTTACTCATTGGAGGATATCTTAGCTGGTTCCAAGTTTTGGCAATTATTGATAAAGTCACCATAAACATTCTTTTCCAGGTTTTTGTGTTGATACAAGTTTTTAACTCATTTGGGTAGATACTAAGGGGTATGACTGCTTAATTATTCGGTAAGAATATTTTGAGTTATGTAAGAAACTGCCAATCTGTCTTCCAAAGTCCCTGCCCATTTCTCATTCCCACCAGCAGGGACTGAGAGTTTCTGTTGCTCCATGCTTTTCTCTTGCTTGTCTCTCCAATCAGATGGTTGTTACAGCACTATTGAAGAGGTCATTGAGCTACATGAGTTCTACAAAAGTTGTAGGAAGCATCCAAGCATGCAAACAACTAGGAAACAAATGACCTTTCATTGCAGAATCACCCTCACCACATCTTTGAGGTTTTGAACTACAGCAGCCATGGCTCTTCCTACTACCATGACCCACACCTTAGCCAGCACTGGTGCACTCTGTCTAATCTGAGGCTGGCTTTCCTAGAAGGAGGCAGTTCAAATTCTCAATATAATCTATGAGAACTTGTATGTGCTGGTGACTACCTACCCCTCACTTCGGACCCTTTTCTGTCCTGCTTAGTTCACAAGCCACATCTCCTGGCTGTCTTCCAGTTCTACGTGAGTGCTGAGTTATTAAATCACCACAGGGCTTAAGCACATACCACCCCTTCCAGTGGAATGATGTCTTCTCTCCGGCCCACTGGCATCATATTTCTTCTTCAGGTCTTTGCTGAACCTATCTTTTCTCAGGAGGCCCTGGCACTGTGCTCACATCAGGCCCTAAAGTTACTGACTTTCTATACCCCTTATTCCTTACCATATCCTCCACAGTTGTGATTTCATGGTTATCTATTTGATATTTATCTTCTTCTCTAGACAGTATGTTTTGTGTAGGTAGGGATGCTTCTATTTTACTCACTGGTTTATTCTTAGAACTCATAATAGTGTTGAGCATTATAGCATATTAATAAATGCTTATTAAACAAATGGAGGGATAATAGCAAATGTATAAATAATATAATACCACATAGTAATTACTATGGATTAAGAAAAATTTATTAATGTACTACTGCAAATAGACACTTACATTATCCATGAAAATTGTCATTTCTTTTAATGGCTCCAGAAACCTATGAAAGTCCTTTATAATATACACTTCCCCATATACAAGGTTTTTCATGCCTTCACTCCTATCTGCTTCTCCAGCCACATCACCTGCCTCTTCTTACTTACAAATGAGGTTCGAGTAATACTGAACTGCTCACTACTCTCCAGAGGCAACCTGCTATTACATAACCCTATGACCTTGTGCAGTCTTTTTCTTTTGCTCGAAAGTTCCATTCTTATTTCCTGACAAGACATATTTCTTCTTGATACAGCTCAGATGAAACCTCTTCCAGGAAGCCTTTCTTTCTTTCTTTTTTTTAGATCTATGTCACCTTCAATAGAGTGCTGTGGCATCACAGCTCATAGTAACCTCAAAGTCTTGGGCTTAACTGATTCTCTTGCATCAGTCTCCCGAGTAACTGGGACTACAGGTTCCCACCACAATGCCTGGCTATTTTTTGGTTGGAATTATCATTGTTGGTTTAGCAGGCCTGGGTCAGGCTTGAACCTACCAGCCTTGATGTATGTGGCTGATCCCCTAAACCACTGACCTACAGGCACTGAACCAAGGAAGACTTACTTGAACTCCAGCCCCAGTCAAGTGTATCTATACATTGCCACATGGCAGGAGCAGTCAGTCCTACATCATGCACAAATATTCAACAAATATTTAATGAATGAAATGGAATATCACTTACACCAATGTTATTGGACTATTTTTGCTTGCCACCATATTTCCCTTGAGATGGGGCATGACATCCATCAGTGATAGGACTGTTTCCCTTGCTCACTGTGATATCCCCAGTGCCTAACAATGTGCCTGGCATAGGGTAGCCCCCTAACCTGTGTTTATGGAAATTAACTAAATGATCAAGTAGGCTGGATCAGATTTGCTCCAGAGTAGTTTACTGAAACAATGACAGCAGTTGCTTTATTCATCTTAGGTAATCTAATCATTTACTAAAAATATGAATTTGCTTGCTTTCCAAACATCTCTCAGAATTAATTTCTTCTAGATTATAAAAGCGTGCATGCATACCAGTTGCAGGCTAAGCTGACCTAGGACCACTGAATCAATGTTTTTATCATTAGAATTGCCTTATAAAGAAAGATTTTCCCAGGGACTCTTGAATTATGTCCTAGTTCCTGTTTCACTGATTGAAACAAGACAATAATTATTCATCCATTTCTTCCCTGAAACATCACTTCCAGCCCACCAAACTTTACCACTCTCTCCTCCGAGCCCCACTGCACACAGTATATGTCTCCATCATAACATTTATCAAACTATATTAAAACCATTTGTTGAAATGTGTGTCTCTGCAGCTTGACTACAAAATTCCTGATAGTAAAATCCTGTTCCATTAGTCTTTATGTTCTAAAATTCTCCTACAGTGGCTTAGCTCATAGATACACCAATCAATGTTTTTAAAATGAAAAATAACCAATAATCCTACATGTAATAGGAATAAATTGTATCATCATTAATAGATGTTACAGACATATAAAAACTAAAAATCCATAGTGTTTGGAAAATAAGATATAATCTTTAACACTGGCTCTATAAAAGGAATTGACATTACTGAATGTCTGTGATGCATCAAACACTGTGCTAGGCACTGGCTACTTTGTCACTAATATCTTGTTTAATCTTCATAACAATTTGACAAAATAAATACAGTCATATCTTTCACATGAGAAAACTTGAATTCAGGCAACAGGGTTAGAAATGTAAGAAATGTTTGATACCATAACTCCTCTCCTGCTATTTAGAGACTGTTAGTTAAAGAGGAAAATATTCAGAATGGCAGAAAATATGTGGAGAAAGAAGGAATCTCTAAAGCCCAGTGCCAAAGCTTATTGGCTCAGAACACAAGGTCTCTTTCCATCCCCTTGACAGTCCCTTGTGTACTACTCTTTGTTGAAATAGAAAGAACTCTCTTTTCCCTAGAGGGGCCTGTCCTAGTTATAGTTTTCCAGGACTGAGTGGCAGATTAATAAATTTTGGTATATGTACACCATGGAAAATTATGCAGTCCTAAAGAAAGATGGAGACTTTACCTTTTTCATGTTTACATAGATGGAGCTGGAACATAATCTTCTTAGCAAAATATCTCAAGAATGGAAGAAAAAGTATCCAATGTACTCATCCCTACTATGAAACCAATTTATAGCTTTCATATAACTATAACCCAATTATCCAATGTACTCATCCCTACTATGAAACCAATTTATAGCTTTCCAAAAAGTATCCAATGTACTCATCCCTACTATGAAACCAATTTATAGCTTTCATATAGCTATAACCCAATTATAGCCCAAGAAGAAGGGGAAAGAGGAGAGAAAGGGGAGGGGAGAAGAGAGGATGGGTTAGTATCTTTAAGATAATAGTTGTCAATTGAATAGCAGCTGAATAATGTAAAAACATGTATCATTCTGTCATCTGTTAAGGTTCTAGAAAGCCTGACATAAAATATACTTTGAGATGATGAATAGTTCTTCCACTTTCTACCTATAGAATCTGAGACCCAGTGAAATAAAATACTTTTTCTCTGACCATGTATTGTGAAGGACAAGACTTAGACTCTTTGACTCTGAATCATCTCATTTTACAGCCTAGGGGTTGTCTTTATGGAATACCTTAAGAACCTAGCATATTTATGATGATGAGGTTTTGCTGTTGTCAGAATTTGCAAGCTGCTATTTATACTATGGTAATTTTAGACACATTAACAAAGTGAAAATTGAAAAGCTTGAAATAGCAAAGTTTTGTGGTTATATATTAAGATTTCTGAGAATTGACCCACAGAACTACAGATGTTTCCTCTGCTAGCCCATGTTATGTAATAGCAGAGAAATTTCTCAGGAACCTAAGCAGATTTCGTTCTTACAATTGTTAGGGTTTGGGGGAAGCTCACAGGAATTAAAAAAATTTAGAGAAGGCAATTAGTTTCTGTAAGAATAAAAGGCTGTAATGCAATAGGAGAGAAAGAGTGCCTAGGACAAATTTCACTCTTGTTGGAGGTTTCCGAACATCTGAAAGCAGCAGTCTCCTGCTGCCTGCTCCTTCTGCATTTTTAAGACTATGAATAATATTTCTACCTGAATACAGCATGAAGGCCACTAGAAATGAAGAAAATTATTTTTAGTACTTATGGGTGAATATTTTTTATATTAAGAATCATGTATTTTTATGGTTACTTTGTACAGTAGAATCTCCATAGTTCCCCTCTCTATGTTGACCACCTCCTTAAGTTGACCTAATTTTCAAAGACTGGACATACAGCACACATTCGTATCAGCACAGTAGGCTTAGTTCCTTATGTTGACCATGTCCATGTGTTGACTAACTTGTTACAGTCTCTTGGAGGGTCAACTGATAGAGCTTCTATTGTATTTATTAAATTACTTTTTTCTACTTAGAGAAAAACTCTGACAGTTCACTAGCAAAATATAAAATAACTCAAATAAACTATGTGCTAATACTCATTTTTCCAAAGAAGGCATACAAATAGCCAGTAGCTATATGAAAAGATTTCTATCATTAACTATCAGAGAAATTCAAACCAAAACTACAATGAAATATCACTTCACAGTCATCAAGGTGATTATTATTGGGTGGGTGCCTGTTGCTTAATGATTAGACCATGGGCCCTGTGCACCAGGGATGGCAGGTTCGAAACCAGCCTCGGCCTGCTAAACAAAAAAACAAACAAACAAACAAAAAAACCAACAAGATGCCTACTATCAAAATACCAAAAGATAACAAATGTTGATGAGGATGTGGAGAAGTTATAACTTGTTAGCTCAAATATAAAATGGTGCAGTAGGTATGGAAATAGTATGGAGTTTCCTCAAAAAGTGAAAAACAGAGATATCCTATGATTCATAAATCCCACTTCTGGGTTCATATACAAAAGTATTAAAATTGGGATCTTGAAGATATATCTTCATTCTCAGGTTCAATGCAGCAATACTTATTTCATGTCTTTATTTCACAAGATGTGAAATAAATCTAAGTGGCTCTCAATGAATGAAATGATAAAAAAGATTGTGATATCACATTCAATGGACTACTATTCTGGCTTAAAGAAGAAGGAAATTCTGTGATTTGCAACAATGTGGGTGAAACTGGAGGATACCAGCTAAGTGAAGTATGCTAGTCACAGAAGGACAACACTTGTGTTCAATGTCTATAATAATCGAACTCACAGAAGAAGCAAATGCAGTGGTCATCAGAGGATTGGAGAAAAGAGGGGAAATTGGGAGTTGGTCAATGAATATAAATTTTTAGCTATACTACATGAATAAGTTCAAAAGATCTGTACATCATCATGCCTATGGTTAACAATGCAGTATTATGCATTTCAAATTTGTCAAGAGGGAGATCCTCATGCCAACTATTCTTGCCACCCCCCCACTCACACACAAAAGCATAATGAAAGCTTCAGACTCTTGGCTCTGTCATTTACCGTGACTGTGTTAAAGGTATCAGGGATTACATGCATGGCTAAGAAAAAATATTTCTCTTTTTTAATGAGAAATCCGGAAACCATTTAGGAAACACTATGTTACAATAGAAGTTGATCCAAATAGTCTTCTGTTTTATAATTTTCTTTGTAAAAATAGTGGCTCTCTTCATTGCACTTTCTTAACACATTGAAAATATCTTCACTATAGACTATTTTGATAACGTTTTTTGTTTATTACAGATACTGGAAACTTAAAAGTTCTATGTATCATTTTTCTTCATGACATAATATCTGACACAGTCACTGCTAAATAAAGGATACTGATTATGCACTTAGTAAGAGTTTGTTGCCGACAATAAGTATAAAAAATTAAAAATTAATTCCAGAGATGGCATGACAATATTTGGTCACAAGATGACTGCGCTGGGTGACCAGAGAGAAACACCACAGAGGTATTCCAGGTTTACTAAATTAATATTTAAAGATAATTGTATACTAAAACAAATACATTTTTAAATATACTCATAAACTGGCCTCATCTTTTTGAGATTGCATATTCAATATGTACATTCAAAATGTATCTATTTTTAGCTAACTCTGAGTGCTTTTATAACACTTGTTTATTCATTCTTAATGAAATCATCTTATTATATAACTCTAAGAAATATATTAAATTTATTTTTATTTTTTAAAATGTTGATATTCACCACATTCTCACTCTGGTCTCGTGGGTTTTTTTTTTTTTTTTTTTCATTTGCCCAAAGATAACTGTTACTTTAACAGTGAAATGAAATCTCTCAGCTTCCCTGGCACTCTGGGGTCAGTAAACTTCATCTAAAAATGTAGCTTTCCCAGCATTCATTTTGCTGGAAAATGAAATAAATCTCAAAATACACATTTTCTGGGCCCATTATGTTTCATGCTGATGAAACTTTCTGTTTGGTCTTATTGCTGTCCTCTCTGCCAGTTTGCTTTCCACATAGCAAGCTGCAATAACCTTCCAGGGGTAACCTTAGTTCCCAGTCCCTGAGCCAAGGGGACCTGGCAGCAGTTGGGGACCTCCTTCACCTTGACTAGTAAACAGGGTCCAAAATGGGTCTGCTGCCTGCACACCCAGTATCTAGGCATGTCTACAAACTCTGGCTGACCCTGAGAACGGTGGACCACAGCTGCACACCCGCATGGACATTGATCTGTGTGTTCCATCTTTCTGCTAACTTATAACTGGAAAATGATTTATTACCTTCATTTGATTCTTGTATCTGCAAAGTCATAATGTCCAGATGTCAGAGTGTTCAGGAGATGCTGGCCAGGGTGATACATCCTCCACCCTCCTGATATACAATATGCACAGCCAGTCACATGCTCTTTCCACAGTCGTGAGGACATACACTTGTGGAACTGTTTGATAATCAAACTCAAAAAACACAATTATGAGTTACTTTCAAGGCTGGAGTGAGCATAGGGTTTAGTGTTCTTGTGATACTACCTTTTGTGACCGTTCTCTTTTTGAGTAACAACACTGTGGAACACCCTTAAGTTGTACTGAATTAGACAGTTAATTGTAGTCACCCTATTTCTGTCCTTAGAAAACCTGTTCACTTCTTTTAGCCTTAGTGAAAGGGACTGAACACCATAATTTCTAAAGAACCTCCCGATTTTACAAAAAATAAGGCTGACCACAACTACACAAGAAAACAACGAAGTAAAAATGCAAAAGAAGACTTAAACTTCTGAAATCAACCATTCTGAGTATTAATATGAAATGTACTTTATTTTTGGGTAGATCAACTGACTTTTGCAGGATCTTTGTGTTTTAATGTGCAAATTGATTTTGTGCTTATCCAGTCCTCTCACATGTGGAAAAAATATAAGTTCTGATGGTCCTAGAGGCTTATTTTCTTCTAATTTTAGCATGGTTTTACAAGTGACTAGATGCAGAGGAAGCTAAAAAACAGGACAAGTTGATACGTGTACTTGTAGCTAAATTTTGGAGGCCCTTTTCTAAAAAGGCTATTTTCTCAACTAAGAAACATCTGTTTTTACATAGTAGAGTTGATGTTTTTTGCCTTCATTTCCAACTTTGTTACAAACATAAGGGCAGGATCCTGCTTTGCTTGTATTTTCCATAGTGTCTCTGGCTGGCCCATTCAGGGACATTTCCCTATGCTGGATAGGGATGGATGTGGAGATTAAATAATTTGCTGACTCTCTATCATTAAACTTGAAGTTCTCTTTTTATGCTATTACTAGCCATTTTACCAGGAGCATCAAACTGTTTATCATCAATATACTAAGAATGAAACAGCTCAGTTCGACCAGATGAGTACCAGAACATGGGTGATCCCTGCTGTGTACAGCCTTGTTGCTCAGTCTCCAAATCTCTCTTGTCATCTAGAAAATAAATGTAGTGGGTAGATCAGATTAAATTCCGGACCAATAAAGTGTCTAAATAAATAGATTATGAAATCTAGGACTAAGAAAAAGAAAGGTTCTAGAAGAAGAAAAAGAATTTGAACCAAATTACTGTGCCTACAGATGAATGTGGAATTTTAAAGCCCACATCATGAGTAGACTTCCTATTTGCAACAAAGATGGTAAATTCTCATAGCGTATCCCTTTTTATATCCAGATAAAGATTTCATGACTGATGGCTCCTTCCATGAGTGCAATGTCATTAGAGCACACATCTAGATCTTGTCCTTTGCACAGGCAGAGTTAAGATTTGAGTGGATATTGGATGTCTGGTCTTCACAGCTGTGTTTAAGTCAGGAACAGTGTCTTTTTCTGGAAGGCTTAGTGCCTTAGGTTCAATAGGTACTCAACAAGCAATTAAATGTTTATGAAAATTAATGAAATTTAGGGCCATGTAATATGTACTAAAGATATTTTATATAATATGCTTTTTCACATCTTTTCTTGTTTCATAAATAAGGAAACAAAAGCTCAGAGAGTTCATAATGCTTGTAAATGGTGGAGCAGAATTATTGTCTGTTGTTGTTGTTATTGTTTGTCTGTTTGTTTTTGTTTTTTGAGACAGAGTCTCACTCTGTTTCCCTGGGTTGAGTGCTGTAGCATCATAGCTCAGAACAATCTCAAAGTCTTGGACTCAAGAGTTCCTCTTGCTTTAGCTTCCCAAGTTGCTGGGACTACAGGTAACAGCCACAAGGCTTTGCTAATTTTTTTCTATTTTTAGTAGGAAGTCTTGTTCTTGCTTAGGCTGGTCTCATAGTCCTGAGCAAGAGGAATCCTCCTGCACTGGTCTCCTAGAGTACTAGCATTACATGTGTAAGCCACCAGGCCTGGTCCAGAATGACTAGTTTTCTAACAAGTATCTGGTCTCTGCATGGATTTGCTAGTATTGAGAGGATTGGCAATAGGATAGTCATGTGAAAGTCTTGTACAGACATCTTGTGATATTTTTTCCCAAAGCTTTGGAAAATAAAAAGTGAGAGGTTATTTCAGAACTTGATATAGGCCTGTTCAACATTTCCATTTCATTCTGGCTAAGTCTTGGAAGGTGGTGTGCTTCAAAGTATTGGTCAATTTCCTTCAGATTTTCATATTTCTGAGAATAAAGTTTCTTATAATATTCATTAAGGATTTTTTGAATTTATGAGGGGTCTGTTGTTATATCATCTTTACCATTTCTGATTAATGAAATTAGAAATTTTACTATTTTTTTCTTGTTTAGGTTGGCCAAAGGTTTATCTATTTTATTGACCTTCTCAAAAAACAAACTTTTTGATTTATTGATGTGTTGTATAATCCTTTTATTTTCAATTTCATTTAATTTTGCTCTAATTTTGGTTATTTCTTTTCATCTGCTGGGTTTGGGATTAGAGTGCTCTTCTTTTTCCAGTTGCTTGAAATGTCCCATAAAGTTGTTAACGTTCTCTCTTTCCATTTTCTTGAGGAAGGCTTGCAGTGCTATAAATTTTCCTCTTAGGACTGCCTTTGCAGTATTTCAGAGGTTCTGGTAACTCATGTCTTCATTGTCATTTTGTTCCAAAAATTTGGTAATTTCTTTCTTGATCTCACCTCTGACCCACCTATCATGTTTATTGTAGCCCAATTCATAATTGCTAGGTCATGGAAGAAGCCCAAGTGCCCATCCACCCACAAATGGATCAATAAATTGTGATATACGTACACCATGGAATATTATGCAGCCCTAAAGAGGATGGAGACTTTACCTCCTTCATGTTTACATGGATGGAGCTGGAAAATATACTTCTTAGCAAAGTATCTCAAGAATGGAAGAAAAAGTATCCAATGTACTCAGCCCTACTATGAAACTAATTTCTAGCTTTCATAGGAAAGCTATAACCCAATTATAGCCCAAGAATATGGGGAAAGGGAAGAGGGAGGAGAGGGGATGGGGGGGATCAGTGGAGAGAGGGTGATTGGTGGGATCAAACCTATGGTTCATCTTACAAGGGTACATGTGAATCTTTCTAAATGGAGAATATAAATGTCTTAACACAATAACTAGGAAAATAACATGAAGGCTATGTTAACCAGATTGATGAAAACATTTCAAATTGTATATAGAAACAGCACACTGTACCTCATGGCAGTATTAATGTACATAGCTATGATTCAATAAAAACAGTGAGAGTAGGAGCATGTTATAGTTTTTCTTAGACTCATCCTGGTCTTAGGTTGATATCTTGTTTCCCATCTTCCTTCACAAGATACATGATCCTTGAAACACATTTTAAAAGCCTAAATGAAATTCAGCTTAAAATACTTTTAAATGTCATCAAGTTATATTTGGTAGCTTTATAAATGAGAACAGTAGTTATGCAATCTCATGTTTAATGACCATGCTCATGAACCTTGAAGATGAATATAACTATATTTACGAATGAGCTCCCCCACGCCACCTCAAGGTGTTTGTTTGTTTGTTTGTTTGTTTTGTTTTTCTGTTTTTTAAATTTCAGGTTAATGTGAGGGTATAAATAACTAAGTCACAATGCTTATTAGGTAGAGGTCCTTTTGTAATCGTGTCCCACACCCAAGAGGTATACCATGTACCCTTACATTGTGTCCATTAAGTGGGACCACACCAATCTTCCTTCTCAAGGTTTGGATTCATAGGAAATGTCTAGGGATTGCTTTTTATCAAAAAGCGTTTTCATTAGAAACCTTTGTGGTTTCCTCATAACAGTAACAATATAGACAAGAATTTTTCACCGGGTGTTGTGGAAGTTTTATCTAGTGAAAATAGAAGTTTTTAAAATTAAGTTATTTAGAGAGCATTTTTGAAGCACTGCATTTTGACTCTTGCTAACTCACTTGAAATCACAAGAATTTTTTTGAAATATTTCTGCATTTCATATTGTTATCTTTATTATTATTTGTACTTTAGCATACTTTTAAACTGTCTACTGATTATAACATATGGCAGATAGAGTATAAAGAAAGATTTGTTGTACAATGCAAAGCCTGTAGCCTAACAATGATGTTTCAACATTTGTGGAATAAATGAATATTTAATAAATGTTATAGATGAATCAATGGTTGGAACCTCAGTAAAATGGTATCTTCAGGTTCTTGAATTGCACTTGAAATGCTGTGTTTTCTAAATTTGCGTTATAATAAAATATTTATGCACATCCATGCCTTTACTTAAAACTATCTCATCTATTGCTTGGAACAGCTGGATAGCAAATGTTTTAAGAGGAAGGACTATTTTCCATCCCATCATCTGTCTCTGCAAATGTGAAGATGTCTGAGTTCACAGTTTTTAATTGGTCTATTTAAGTCTGAACAATTACTTCATAGTTAAGAAAGTAATGCAGATACCTACAGACTACTTTTCATTCTCTTAGGATTGAATGTTTAAGTAATCAAAAGTAGTCAATGGATTATGCCTAGATCCTTGCTTGGATCAGGTAGTCAATGCATTATGTCTAGATTCTTGCTTGGACTGATGGATAAGATTCCCCTTATTCATCAGTCACTCTTTTACCTTTCTGCTTACTAATCTTGAGATTACCTTCTACAGAACCTTTCCATGGCTTTTTATTAACTATTGGAGGAAATAATGGCACTTTGTCAATGCATCCAAAACTCTCCTTAATGAAATCTCAATATCTATGTCCAACTAACTCCTACAGTCACCCCATTCCCCAAACTCAACCTCTCTCTGAAAGGATCTGCTCTTGGCTGTTAAGTCATACCTTTTCTACACCCTGAGACTTCCCTTTCCCCCACCTTTACATATTTCAATCTCAAATGTCATTCAATGTGCAGCTAAAATGCTGCCTTGTTCATGTTTTATACTTTCTATTAGATGAGATTTTTCCATTTCCTAAATTTTCATAGCATTAAAATTAACTATTTCTTAGCACATAACACTTTTTACATTGGCATTATATATCCTGTACCATAACGCAGTTTCATCTCATCCAGAATAGGGTCTATTGATAGTATCTTCCTGCTGTGCTGTCTTTAGGATGCTGATTGCTGTTACTGATTGAGACTATATACACGGGTGCAGCAAAGAACAATGGCTATACCTGCGGAAGTTGACTGGTCACACGCAGAGGCAGACAAAGAGTTGGGAAACTACACAGCAGCCATAGTCTAAGAGGAGTCCAGTGGTAAGAAATTAAATGATTTTCATGATGAAAAGAAACAATATAAATGCAGGTACTGAGGACTAGATGAGGTCACTGGTTTGGAATACCAGTGAGATAATTAGGCAGGCTACAGTACAGAGAACTGAAGCAAAAAGACAGTTCCACAAATGCATTCACATAGTAGGAGAAAAAGAAATGCTGCATCTTGGAAACCGTACAACTTAGAAGATACCTGCTTCTGGCGGGTGCAGAAGCACAGTAACCTCGACTGCTAGGGTTAGGACCATAGTGATTGTACCTTACACCAAACTTCTATTATTAGGGCTGAGATTGCTGGTATTCTTATTGTCTCTCCCAGAAAATACCTCAAGAATCTCATAAACTATAAATACTTGAGCCTTTAGATGGAGCTTACTCACTCACTTATTCTTACATTCACACATTCACTTCTTTTCAAATGCATACAATGTGCCATGAGGGTATGCAAAGGGTAGACCATAACCAAGGCACAATCTACACCCTGAAATGATTTGTGTTCTGGTGATGTAGTTTTCCAATAAGTGCAGAGTGAACATAAAAAGGAAAAGGGAGTCACACTTGTGATGGGTGAGTGGGTGGGCAGGTGAAGAGAGAGTTTCCTGAAGGAAATAGCTCCAGCTGTGAGGATAATGGAGGCAGAGAAATCCAGACAAGTACTAAGAGGAAGACATGCCTGTTACAAATGCAAACATGCTTAGAACAATAGGAAGAGGCTCAGCAAACAAGATGACTGCCTCAGTAAAAGAACGTCATCAAAAGCACCACTGCTGCCTTCTCTGATTAGCATGCTCAGTTATGGTGAAGGCAAAGGGAGGTTAGGCTACACCGCAGTTATTTATAGACTCTTAAATAGCTGTAAGAGCATGACATTGAATAAAGCTTGTGTAACCCTTTCCCTAATAATAGGGATTAGAACTACAGAAGATCTAGGTAGTCATGGAATTCAATATCTGATCATTTCTAATTCTACAGAGGTATAATGATAATTACTTATATTTGCATAATACTTTGTAAAAACTTCCTCAACCATTATCTTGTTTGATCTTCACAACAATTTTCTGAAGTCAGTAGAAATATTATTAAAATTTTTATTTCCTGGGAAAGGAAATTTAAGGAGGTTGAGAAGTTAAGTTAATAACTAGAAAAGACAAAGCTGGGAAGCTGAGCCAGATCTGGGATCCAGGTTTCTAATTTCTCATCGGTGTTTTCTCTCTATGATACCCAACTCCTCCAATTTGCAAGTTGAAGGGGCAGCTCACACTTTGCATTTGGGAGTCTGGTGTCCTTTCTGAGTGATTCCCCATGTACTTCCTGTTCCTCTCTATGAAGAGGCTACAATAAGAAGGATGGGTAATACTATATAGAAAAAGTTGCTCAAAGAACGAATACCCTGAAACACCTGTCTTTGCTTCTCCATGGAAGACTGCAGAAAAGTCACATTCTTGTCCTTACCACAGGCTTTCTAATTGCGAATCTGTGGTGTGAAAAATGGATTGGAACATGGGAATTTTGATGCACACCGATATTTTAGAACCTTTTCTGTAGAGTTTTGGTAGGCTTTGGCTGCCTTCCTAGTCAGAGAGGAGGAAGTAGAAAAGGTGATGTGGAAGGTCCAGGCAGTTTTCAGAAGCAGCAGGAGGACTAGAACTGAAGGCCCATGGCGCCTTCACAGACTCTATCAATGCTTGAAAAGAAAAATTTTCAACACAGAAAAATAGCGGACTTTCCGTAAATATATGCCTTCAAGGAACATCTACATTTTCCTTTCAATGAAATTGTTTCTCATTTAACCTTACTTTGTAAAAACGTCATATTGGCCCCTGCATGGGTTATGACATCCAAGCCTGTGGTTTTAAGGGAAAAGGGTGTGGGGCCATCTCATCTTTCCCCCAGGGATTCAGTAAGTAAATGAATATGTAAAACTGTGAGGAAACCTGCCCCCCTCCCCAAAGGAACCACTCAGATGCCACTACTTGAATTGAACTGGGTGTACATTAGACCTTACATTATGTTTAGGTTTTAATTAAAAAAAGATTTTGGTGGGCAGATGACATTTTCATAGCCTTAATAGGTTGGAACTTTATCCCCAACCTTCTGGGACATGCACACTTCATCTCTGATGCCAAAGAGTCTGACTGTCCATGCTGGATATGTTCAGGATGATTGGAAATGACAGAGCCTCTGCCTTTCCCAAATGACCCGCAGTAGTGACCTCCTCTTAGAGGGCATTGTGTGTTTTATTTTGTGGGCTCCCATAGGCTTAGGAGGTTTGCCGGTTTCGGTGCCAATGAAAGAGATATGATTATAATGCCTTAGGATAGGCCAGGGGCCATTTTACCAGGATCCAAATTATCAGTGAACCAAACAGCCTGTCTGGAAGAGATGTGAGGCAAATAAAATCACATTTCATCATATCAGAAACCTAACAACAATTTTCCACAATTAATCACTAACCAAAAATGGCAGATTGTAGCCCCAGAAGCAGCAGATACTTCTAATTAGTCCTAAATGATTGACCACACACACAGATTTGGCTATTCATGCTAAAAGGAATTGCAGTTAATTGCCAATGGTAATCAAGCTTATATTGACTAGTTAGGCAAACATCAAAAGCAAAATTTAAAGCTGTTTCAAGAAAATATTGAAATGTTACTGAAGGTTGCTAAACAAGGCAGCTGTTCATAGGTTTGTCAAATGAATATTAATATAAGAAGCATGCTAGTAATTTTCCCTTCTATATCAGAATAATTAAAAAGACAGATTAAACATGCATCTCCCGTTTCCTGAGGTCTGAATTTATAAATGTAGAACCATAGTTAGATAAATAGCTTTGCATCTTCTCCTGATGGAAAGCCAAATGAGAGCAATTTGATTTACATTAAATATTTTCAAGTGAAAAATGTTAATGAAAGGCCAGAGGGAAAAATGCAGGATAAGAAAAAAAAATGATACCAAGGCCTAATAGCAATGCATTATAAACAGACGGGGAGATATTAACAGCCAGACATTCTGAGCAGCAAACCATTATTTATGACAAGGTGACCTTTGCTATAAGTAGATATTCTACAATCATTGAGTTATAGGCTGTTGGGGACTTAGAAATTACAAAATCTATCCCCTTTGTTTTATAGTTTTTGCAACTAAAGCCTGGGAGTAGGTAATGAAAGACAAGGGGAAGAAATGACCATTATTAAGCACCAATGATTTCAAAGTATACATTTCTTTGCTTTTCATACATTCCACTCATTTAATCCCTACGTGAACCTTGCAAGGCAGGTGTCACTGGTCCTAGGTCATCCGTAAGGAAACTAAGCCTTCAGCAGAAGAACTGTTAGCACTTGTCCTACTATATACCATGTTGCCTTGCGGAGGAGAAAACAGCTAGTTAGTTTAGTGAACCAGCAGTTCTCTGGGACTGGACTCCAGTGTCAGGAGTTTACTCTTGATCCAGGAGTCAATCTATAGCAGTTTCATCCACAAACTTTCTAGATTCTCAAAAAATACTACCTGGGAAATATTTAAAAAGTAAAAACGTTTGACAAACATTGAGTTTAAGATTAGGATAATTTCTATCTATTCCATAATATGTATCTGTATTCTTAGGTAGAAATAAGAGAGTCTATTGAAGTACATTGATTGGTCCTGTATCCCAAAAGCTGATAGTATAATTATTACTTTACCTTAAAGATTAAAATATTAACATAACTTATAATGATTACATGACTTCCCTAGGAGTCCCTAGTCAAGATGTGGCAAAGCCTGGTGTTAAGCCCAAGTTTACAGGCACACAGAACCCCTGAGTTTGCTTCTCCACCACTCAGCTATTCTGATATTTCTTAACTATCTACTGAATTTCTGCAGCATTCTCAGTCTCAATAGTTCATTTGGACTGTGCCCTTGTAGCTTATCTTAAAACTTCTGTCTTATATTTGCTTTATATCTCCTAACTTCTGTGGTGCTTCTCTGTGCTAATTGCGTGTTTCCAGAGATGGAAAATGTTAAGTACCTCTCTGTATCTTCCCAGCACCCAGGATGGGACCTTCAGCACTGCTGACAGAACAAATGCCAGTGGTGAAGTCTGTGACAAAAGGCTACTATTAGCAAGCTCTAGGGATAAGACCCCCCAGCAGCCAATCCCATTCTCAACTTTTTATTAGGTCACTTTATGTGCATGCTGAGAAATTCCTGAGGGATTTAAGAAGTAGGCATCCCTAATGGTCCCATTTACCACCTGAGTGACCTGGGCCACATTATTTATCCCTGTGTCTCAATTCTCACCCATAAAGTGAATATACAACCACATATTTCAAACAGTTGCGTGAAAATTAGAATCAATGTTGCTTTTCTGAATATTGAATATATATAGTAAGCATTTAATAAATGTTGATCATAATGGTTTCTCTTTGTTCTTCTAGATTTTGCTTATTATCTTCATATAATCCTTGGATTGATGATTCTTCAATTCCTACTGCTCCCCCTTGACCTCTTTGACATGGCCCAACGAAACCTTAATGCTCATGTCACCTCTTTGTAGGTATCTATGCCCATTATTCTCACTCCCAGAACCATGGTTGGGTTGCTCCTATTCCATTTTGTGCTGCCCCTGAAATATGTATGGACATCTACAGTAATGTCCATAATGCTGCAGGACGCTGTAAGGTTCATTTTTTTTCTTTTTTAATTTTCCTTTTTCCTACCACTGGGCAATAATCTACTTGACAACAGGGGTGGTGTCTAAATTATTATTGTTCAGTGTGCTTCTAGCATAGTGTGTGTCAGATTTTTATCCAATTAACCTCCCGATGTCATATACACACAGACCCTCCCTATGTTAGAGACTAAAGTAGAGAATTTATTTCTTTGAGACAGAAATGGGATTCAATTTGGATCTGTTAAATCTGGAGACAAAAAAGTAAATTTAAGCCAATATCTTTTTCTAATATATGAGTTGATACACATGCATTCATCATATACTAATTGGTTTTTAAATGAAAATAAATCATCACAGTTTGTGACTTTGGCTATAGCCAAAAAGGGAGACCATTAATATGATGGAGAAACTATTTTCTATATACTCACACATGGAAGCTAGTTGTAACTAGAAAAAAGAAGTAGCATGTGAGAATTACAGAATGAAGGAGTTATGGGTGGAGTTTCCAACATGAAAATTTAAAAATTTTAATGAAGTCAAGAAATCTAGCCAAAAAGTCCCTAAAGATCTAGGAAAGAATATTGAATTTAAACAGAATTTTTAAAAATGTTGTACATTATTTTTATTTTTAAGTTAATGTGATTCACAAAGTAAGTCTACTATGAGTATCATTGTCATTCCATAGCAAGACACCACACCCTCCAATTATTTTATTGAGAAAATCCCATTCCTATTCACCTTCTATGTCTCATTAAAACTGCCAACCTGTTTTCTGATTTTCTGGTAGTGAGGAGCCAAGGCCTCAAAACTATTTAAAACTATTCCCAAGAGCACACATACATGATAGAGAACAGTTTCAATATGTTTTGACAAAGCCGTAATAATTTCTTCATATACACAGGACTTTCACTTGAATACAGGAAGTTGACTTGAACGTCAGAGAAAAACATTAAAGAGTATGATCGAAGCTGGCCTAAGAAATAGAGTAGAAGTAAAATCAAGATACATATCAGAATTTAGATGAACACTAACGTTCCTATCTAAAGATAATCACTTCAGACCCTATATTATAATTTAGGTTTGGTATGTCCCAGATATTTTCATCTTTCACATATTCAGTCAGGAAGAATTCAATAGGCAGTTATTATTCACATGGTGTGTGTGAACATGCAAATGGATGAGAGATAAGACTCGGGCATGACAAGGTCTTATAAACATGGTAAGTAGAATTAATATGTCTCATTTAGCACTATATGATTCTATCTTTGGGAGTTTCTATAAAATGTAAGTGTGAATAAAAATGAAAACTTATATATTGAATTTGTTATATATAACACATATACAGCAAGTATACATTGTATATTATGTGTTATAAAACTATAAATTGTATAATTATATAAACTCAGCAAACTTGAAGATAGGTTGATGGAAATTATTGAGTCTGAGGAACAGAAAATAAAAGGTTGAAGTGTGAACAGAGCCCAAAGAACCTGCCCAACACCATCAAGTGTGACAGCATCAGAGAAAGAAGACAGAGAGAAAAGAATATCTGAAGAAATAAAGGCTGAACACTTCACAGATTTGATGAAAGGCATACATATATACATCTTTACAAAATTCAGGGAATTTCCCAAGTCTGTGAAACCCCACTGAGATATAATATCATCAAACTTTTGAAAGACAAAGACCCACAGACTATTGAGGATAGTGAGAAAGAAGAGGCTCATCACAAGAAAGGTATCCTCTGTGACACTACGAGAAGATAGTTATCAGAAATTGTCAAGGCTCCAAAGCAGGACACTCATATATTCAAAGTGCTAAAAGAAAAAAAAAAGTCTGTTAAACAAGAATTCTATTTCCTGAGAAATTGTCCTTCAAAAGTAAGGGGGAAATTAAGAAATCCTCAGGCAAACAAAACCTGAAGAAATTCATTACCACTAGACCTGCACTACATGAAACAGGACTCAAGGGAATTCTGCAGGGTTAAATAAAAGGATGCTAAACAATAATTGAAAGCCATGAAAAGAAATAAAAATCTTAATAAAGATAAATACATAGTATATTACAAATCCAGTAATATTGCAACAATAGTCTCTAATTCCACTTTTTGTTTTCTACATGATTTAATTACATAACCATACACTTTAAGAAACCATTATAAATTTAAAACTACTATTATTTATAAGTGTGATTAGTAAATTCGTATTTCTTCACAATTTTGAGACTAATGCATTTAAAAGTATTTGGTCACAAAATGTATAAATTTTTGTGATATCAGTAACCGAAAGAGGAGAGAACAGCTTTAAAGGAACAGAATTTCTGTATGTTATTGAAGTTAAACTGATGCAAATTCAAATTATAGTGCTATAAGTTTAGGATGCTAAATGAATCCCTATGGTAACCACAAAGAAAATAGCTGTAGAATAGATACAAAAGGGAAAAAGAAAAGAATTTAAATTTTTTCACCACAAGAGTGAGTTAAACACAAAAAAGGCAGTAATAAAGAAAATGAGGGATGAAAAAAGCTATAGGACAGATTCTTAACATGCAAATATCTTTTCTCTTTCTTAAGGCTATTTGCTTTAATTGTTGCATCCTTAGCTGTGCACAAGTTTTTCGGTTTAATTAAGTCCTATTTGTTTATTTTTGCTGTTGTTGTAATTGTCACTGAAGTCTTCTCCATAAAATCTTTCTCCACGCTGACATCATCTAGAGTTTTTCCATCTTAAGTCAGTTTTTGTAAGTGGTGAAAGGTGCAGGTCTGACTTCAGTCTTTTACATGTGGATACACTCTTCTCCCAGCAGCATTTATTGACTAGGATTATTTTTTCTCAGGGTATGCTTTTGTTTGGTTCATTTGTTTTGTTCATTCATCCCCCTATTGGATGCTGCAATCCCACTGAAGAACAGATGGGTCAATGACTAGAATCTACAGAGAACTCAAATTAATCAATGTGAAAAAGCTAACAATACCATCTATCATTGGGCCAGAGACATGAACAGAAATTTCTCTGAGGAAGACAGACAAATGGCTTCTAAAATTCCCCCTGTCCCTAATCATCAGAGAAATGCAAATGAAAACCAGCCTGATATATCACCTAACACCAGTGAGAATAGCCCATATCACAAAGTCCCAAAGTTGCAGATGCTGGCACAGATGTGGAGAGAAGGGAACACTTTTACACTGTTGGTGAGACTAAAAACCAATACAGCCTCTTTGGAAAGAAGGATGGAAATTCTTAAAAACATAAAATAAACCCCATATTGGATCCTGCAATCCCATTAAGAGGTATATGCCCAGAAGAAAAAAATAATTTTATCCTAATAATTTTATCATTTGCATTACATTGTTTATCACAGTTTATAATTGCCAAAACGTGGAAAGCACCTAAATGCCCATCAACCCAGGGATGGATTAACAAGCTGTAGTATATGTGTACCATGGAATACTATTCAGCCATAAAAAGATGGAGACTTTACATCTTTTGTATTAACTTGGATGGAGTTAAGACACATTCTACCTAGTAAAGTATCATGAGAATGGAAAAGCACATATTCAATGTGCTCAATACAATATGAAACCAGTAGATGATCTAATTCATGCTGATGTAAGAGGAAAACTCAATTCAATTCAAATTGGGGGGAGGGGGAATGCAAGGGAGATCGGAAGAAGGAGGGGGGTGGGTATGTTTCCACTTAATGTGCAGGATGTAAGGGTGTGTGGCACACCTCTTGGGTGTGGTGCACAGCTACATTGAGACTCTACTTAACAAATTCAAACATTGTAAACTAGTTGTTTGTACCCTCAAAATATTCTTAAATTAAAAGAATAAAATTAAGAAAAGGGTATGATACATACAGCCAAAAAAAAAAAATAAAAATTCTATATATAGGGGTATATAGAAAACAAACAGCAAAATGACAAAAATAAATCTACCTTTATTAGTAATTGTTTTAAATGTAAATGGAATTTTCACTCCAATCAAAGAACAGAGATTGGCAGTCTGGATCAAATCACATAAATAGAGCCATTTGACATCCAAAGGCATAGACAGATTGAAAATGAAAGAATGGAAAAAGATATTCTGTGCAAATATAGAACAAAGAGAGGAAGGGTGGCTAAACTAATATCATATGCAACAAATTTTAAATGTAAAAGAATTATAAGAGACAAGAAGGACACTATAGATTAATAAAATGTTTAATACATAGTACAAAAAGATGTAACAGTTATAAACATCTATATACCTAATGACAGACCCTCAAAATACATGAAACAGAAACTGATGGAATTAAAGAGAGAAAACAGTTTTACATTAATAGTGTAAAACTTCAATACTGCCCTCTTAATAATGGATAGGGCCAACAGACAGAGGATAAGTAGGAAAATACAGGAATTAATACAATTAATACAATAAGCCACCTTGACCTGACATATGTGGAAGAGTCTACCAAACAACACAGCATCCGTGTTCTTCACCATTACACATGGGACACGGCTTCAGAATGAGCCCTATGTATTACCACAAATTAAATCTCTATAGATTTTAAAATATATCATACAAAGTATTTTCTCTGACCACAAAAAGATGAAGCTAGAATGAATAATTAAAGGTGGAAAATTCACAAAATTATGGAAATTAAGGAACATATGGATCAAAGGAGAAGTCACAGAGAAATTAGAAAATACTTAAAGATGAATAAAAAAGAAAACATAACATACCAAAATATATGGGACACAACCAAAGCAGTGCTTATGGGGAAGTTTATAGCTACAAGAACTTACAATAAAAAATAAGAAAAGGTCAGTGCCTGTGGCTCAAAAGGGTAAGGCACTGGCTCCATATGCCAGAGGTGGCAGGTTCAAACACAGCCCTGGCCAAAAAAATAAATAAAAAAAAAAAGAAGAAAGATTTCCAATCGACAACTTAAGTACCAACAAAAGAAAAACAAACTAAACCCAATCTAGAAGAAGGAAGGAAATAATAGATTAGAACATATATAAATAAAAGAGACCAAAAAATACAATAGAGAAAACCAATAAAATCAAAAGTTGGTTCCTTGAAAAGACAAAAAAAAAAAAAGACAAACTTTTAGAAAGATTGACAAAAAAAAAAAAAAAAAGAGAGAGAGAGAGAAAAATACTTAGTTACCAAAATTGGGGGTATGACATAATTCTATAGAAATAAAAAAGATTCTAAGCAAATTCTCTGTTGTGAATAGTTGTTTACCATCAAGTTGGATAACTCAATGAATGGACAAATGAATGAAAGACCAAAATATCAAACTTAAACTAAAGAACTAGTAGGAAAAACTTAGAATAAAAGCTTTATAACATTGGACTTGGAAGTGATTTCTTAGATGTGACATCAAAGATACAGGCCACAAGAGAAAGAATAAACAAATCAGATCTCATGAAAATGTAAAAAATGTGTATCCAAAAACACTATTTACAGAGTAAGAAAGTAACATACAGAATGAGAGAAAATATTTGCAAATCATGTATATCCAAAATATATAGAGGACACCCCCAAACTTAACAACAACAAAACCAACCTGCTTCAAAAATGGACTTGAAGAGAAATTTCTTCAAGGAATATATATGAATGGCTGATAAGCACATGAATAGGTGCTCAAAGTAGCCAGGTCAAAGCAGCCAGATACAGTGAACTCATAAACATCAGTTGCATTTTTATTTACTAACAATGAATATTCTAAAAAGGAGGTTAAATTGTTAATCATCAGGGACATGCAAATCAAAACTGCTGGATACCACCTCACACCCAATGGGATGGCAGCTATTCAAAAGAAAAAACAGACAGTAACAAGGTTTGGTGAGGATATAGAGGAATTGGAACCCTTGTGCACTATTGGTGGGAACATTCAGTGGCATAGCTGCTGTGAAAAATATATAATGTTTCCTCAAAAAATTAAAAATATAACTTTCATATGATTTAGCAATTCCACTTCTGGGTATATACCCAAATGATTGAGAGCAAAGTTTCAGAGATATTTTGTATACTAATGTTGATACTGCTATTATTATTGAACAAATCTCCTGAACAGTATTCAGCCTTAAAAGGAAGGAGATTTGTTCAATAATAATAGCAGTGTTATTCACAGTAGCAAAAATGTGGAAGGAACACAAGTTCTCATTGAGGGATAAATGGATGAGAAAATGTCACATATAAATACTAGAAAACAGTATTCAGCCTTAAAAAGGAAGGAGATTCATTCACATTCTACAAAAATGAGTAACTTTGAGGGGATTATTTGAAGGGAAGTAAGCCAGTCACAAAATGACAAATAGTGAATGTTTCCACTTATATGTAGGGTGACCAGACATACCGCTTTTGGCAGGACAGTCCCGATTTTCAACAATTTGTCCTGCATCCTGTGGTGTTTTAAAAAAGTCCCGATTTTTGGAAAGAATGCACAACTGGGTGGGAGAACAGTAAAGGAATATACGGTTTTTGGCTGCCATGTGGTTATTTCACCAGGATATGAGTTTTATATTATTTTTGTTAATTTTATAATGTTAAACTGTAATAATAACAAATAATTGTTGAGAAGTTTGCATTGTTGTCAGCCCCGCCCCCCGTCAATGGTCTCCTGCTTTACCAATGTTAAAATCTGGTCACCTTACTTATATGAGGTACTTAGAGTAGTCAAGATTATAGAGACAAGAGAGTAGAATGATGGTTGCCAGGGCCTGGTGGAGGAAAGAATGGAGAGTTAGTGTTTAGGGGGTATAGACTTTTGGTTTTACAAAATAAAAAGAATTATGGAGATGGATGGTGGTATTTGTACAACATTATGAATTTAATACCCACAAACTGTACACTTAAAAGTGGTTAAGATGGTAATTATTTTGTTATGTATATTTTCTGCAACATAAAAATTGCAAAAATGGTAATTTTGTAAGTTAAAAAAAAATAGCCACACCCTAAAAGCAATCGTATGGACCTCCTAGGAAGGAGACAAGAGAGTGAATGAGGAGTAGGGCTGAAGAAAGAAGTGGGAGTGGTGAGAATGCAGGGCCTGCGGGGGGTGGGGGGTGGGGGGGTGGGGATGTGAAGCCTGAGTGACAGGGCCAAAGAAGCAGACAGCCTCCTCACGCTGAAAACGGCTGGGGAACAGACTCCCGCCAAGGCTCAAGAAGAACACAGCTCAGGTGATACCTTCTACTTTGCATCTCCAGAGCTGTAAGAGAACAAATCTGTGTTGTTTTATGCTTCCCCTGCAATGGGTGAAATAACCTAAGTAACTTTGGAAATGACTGGAGTCTGTCAGACTAGGCAAGAGGAATTGTGCCTACGTAAGTGCTCTCCTCTGGTTGCTAAAGTCGTTTCCCAAGGGGATCTGGGCTAACAATGCTGATACTATTACACAAGTGTTTCTTAATCACACACTGAAGATAATTAATAGGAGGTTACTGAGCCAGGTTTTTCACTTTTGTCCTGGGAATTTATAGATGACAAGGTGAGGGAGTGAGAAAGATCCACATGGTAAGACGACATCAGTACGATCTGGTCTTCAACTTAATATAGATACAGTTGGCTGCATAAACAGAGGTGTGTATGTGTGTATATAGATGCCTTTGTGGACACCCATACATTGCTTTGCTTTGTCAGCTAAGAAGGCCTAAAGAAATGTGGTGACATGGTAAATGAAGCAGTAAGGAGCATAGCTAGCATCCAGATTAGATCTTGATTCTATTCTCTGATGAAAGGAACGAGGCCTGCTTGGACGTGTGGCTGATTCTAGGTGCAGGAAATATACAAGACAAGTCTGAAGCATCCTAAGGTGCCATTTAGTGTAGAAACCCTAACAAACAACTAAAACATCAAAGCACAATAAACAGTTGAAAACCAGCATGTATGTGGCAGTGGGAGGAGGGTCAGGGACAGGGAAAAACCCCTCTCCTGGTGTGCAACTGTTGTCAAGAGGGCACAAGAGCTGAATGGAAGAAATCCCAGTGGACAAAGATGGACACTTTCAGCAACAAATTTCTGACTGGATTTTGATGAAAGTATAAAATAGATATCCCCAATACTTTACTGATATGAGTAAATAATTGAATAAATTAATAAATGGGGGAGAATAGATAAATTTAATCACTTATAAGAATTCCAGATAAGTTAAGTAGATACATCATCCCAAAGGAGGGAGAGCAACACTCTCCACTCTTAAGTACGGGCTGTGCAGGGTGCAATCCTTCTGAAGAGCAAAGTGTGGCAGAGGAGAGAAGAGATGAACTTTGCAGCAGAGAAACCAGGTACACGCTGCTCCAGCCAGGCGATCTAGGTGAGCACCAACAGCTGTAAATCACGCTGGTGGTATATGCCCAAGATATGATACAATGAAAATGTGACCTGCCTCTCTAAAACTCATAACCCCAATTTAACCACCAGAAACATCGTAATAGGGAACACTGTGCAAAATACCTGACATGTACTCACCACAACTCCCATGGTAGTCAAAACCACAGGAAGTGTGAGAAACTGCCATGGCCAAGAGAACCTACAAAGTCATGATGAGTAAACATAATGTGGTACTGTGAATGGGCATCTCTGAACAGAAAAAAGGCTTCAAGTAAAAACTAGGGAAATCTTAATAAACTATGAACTTCATTTAGTAATTATGTATTAATATTCTTTCATTAGAGTTAGCAAATATGCCATACTAATATACGATGTTAATAATCAGGTGTGCTTTGTGGGATGGAGATAAGAGGTGATATGGGAACTCTATATGACATGCTTAATTTTTCAGTGAATCTTAACTGTCCTACAAAATAAAAGCTATTAGTTAAAAATCAGTTTTTAAAATGCTGTTTTTAATTACTTGGCGATATAACCCAATAGTTTCTGTTTTAACCTTAGGGGAAATGGAAATCGTGTTGGCTTGATTATATATTTGTTTTATTACTATGTGATTGATGGCATATTTCACTAAATCTGAACCAAATTTTACCACATGAAAGGAGCAGCAGGAATATGCTTGTAGGAAAGAACTTAGGTTTGATAGGAATTGATAGGGGTTACAATTGGGGGGCATCCAGTATATTAAATCTTTTATGACACATGTATTAGTAGAATATGTCAGAGCATTAATTTGAATATAGTTATGCGATAACATATTCAGTTCAAAAAAGAATAACAGAGGAACATTTGTCACTTAGCCTGAGCATGGATTACTGGACAGATATGACCATATTGCCACTCAGCAGTGCCCAAGCAGTTCAAGTCCCTTTTTCTCGTTTTTCACTCAGTTAAACCAGAAATCTATCTCTCACTACACAATAGGCTCAAGTGCTTATGTAAAATAACTTTAAAAAAAAAACCTGGAAAAAATGGCTTAATATATAATTGATACCATAGAAAACTAGACAAAAAAGATTTTTAGAGATTATCTAGCCCCAGGCTATCTGGTATGGCTGCCACTAACCACTTAAATGTGGCTTGTTGGAATTAAGATGTTCTGTAATGTAAAATACACTTGTGGTTTTGAAGAATTAGTATTGAAAAAAGAGAGAATGTAAAATAGATCCATCATTTTCATATTAGTTACACGTTGAAATGGTAATTTTTAAACATATTGGACAAAACATAAAGTTAAAAATTTCACATGCTTCTTTTTACTTTTGTGCTGTTGTTAGGAAAGGAAATTATACATGTGGCTCACATTCTATTTATCTCACATCATATTTCTATTAGTCAACATCAGTCCCCCTTGATTTGCTTTTTACATAAAGCAATAAACTATGTCCAGAGAACGTATATGACCAATGCAAGGTCCTGTTCTTAGTGGATCTGTATACTTTTCTTTTAAAAAAGTGTTTCTCTATTGAATTGGAAAAAGGAATTGTTTCAAGTTATGTGTCACTAAGGATATTTTTACTTAAGTTTCAGGAGTTCAAATATATAACAGTTTCATTGTTCTCTTCCAAAAGAAGATCTTGGCCATCTGCTCTTCCAGGTTAAATAAAATGAGCTACCATTTATGAGTGCTTACTGTATCCACAACAACGCCATACTTTGTATAATAAATAGCTTACCTAAGTTTCTGTGTTTGATTCTCACACAAATCTTTTATAAAAGAAGAATTAGATGCACAGAGTGCATTTTTGCTTAAGTAACCACATTAGTCAGAAAGCGGTAGAATAGGATTCCAGTGGGGTGTTGCATATAAAGCCTGTGTTCTATCTGCTGTTCTCAACTGTTTCCTGAATACATGACGTGTTCATTTGAGCTGCTGGAACTGTAAATGGGAACCCTGTAAGGATTACTTAGCCCTTCACAGATATTCATGTTTAGTAGGCAGTTGAGAGCCTTTCAATTCTTCATCTGGCAGAATCTCGCCGTGGGTAGTATTTACTCTAAAGAAAACAAGCATCTACCATATTTTTTTTCTCTGTTGCCTGAAATGCATCAAGCTCTGCTGGGTGTAAGGGATCACATCGCACAGAGGCTAAGGAGAAAGGTTTTCAATCTGGATAAGTGTTCAGTTTTCTTGCTATTTAGCAGACCTCCAATTATCTGAAGATTTCAGTAACAGGATTTGCTCTGTACTCTTTCAGGAGCAAAAGTAAATGACATCAAAGTTTTCTAATTTCAGAATTAAAGAAATTAATATACTCACATACCCACCTTATACCAAACCCACACACAGAGCTCTGGAAGGGATTCATCACCCTTGAAACTGTTCCTCCTCCTCCTAACTTCTACATGGCAGCTAAAATTTTTCCTTATTTGGATTCTTAGTCACCAAAAAGCAAACACTGGGAATTATCTGATTCTGATGAACCTTTTTTGCCTAGCACATCAACACTGTTGCAAAGGTGTGTTCGTTCCAACTCCAACACAGCCCTTGCATCCTCTCCTGTTGTTCTTTGTTGTGGTAACTGCTCCTGTCCTGGCCTCATCCCCACTTCCCAGACCAGTGCTATATCTCCCTCCTGCTTGCCATGTTCCAGCCTCTCTGGTTTTCTTTTGTGTCCACAGAAATGAGAGCTAAGCCCTATACAAGGAATATTTTCCCTTCCTTTCTCTAGCTGTGTCTAACTCATTTCCCAGACCCCAAGTCTTCTGCCGAACTCTTTCCTGACCTCCCCAGGTGAGGGATGTCTTGTTTTTATAGATTCTTATGACATCTCGTTTACTTCGTGGTACTGACAATAACAATGATTAATTGTAATTGTTTGTGGCATGACATTCTTTATAGCTGACTTCCCTACTGGAATGCATTTAAATATTATGCTAGGCTGGCTCGGCGCTGATAGCTCAGCATCTAGGGCACTAGCGACATACACTGGAGCTGGCAGGTTCGAATCCAGCCCGGGCCTGCCAAACAACAATGGCAACTACAACAAAAAGATAGCCAGGAGTTGTGGCAGGCGCCTGTAGTCCTAGGTACTTGGGAGGCTGAGGCAAGAGAATTGCTTAAGCCAAGGAACTGGAGGTTGCTGTGAGCTAAGGGTGACAAAGTGAGACTCTGTCTCAAAAAGAAAAAAAAATATGCTAGGGTGCTTTATACTATACTGTGCTGATTTTTCTAATGAAGAATTTGCTCTGTTACATTGATTAGCTCATCTTTGAACAATTTCCAAACTACTTATAAAACAGCACTTTTTTGCTTGTTTTTAACTAACACTATGGATGGTTCAGAGTGTGGGTTTAGAGTCATGTTCGACTCTGCTTAGCCTTTCTAGATCAGGTTGACCAAGCTGCTTTGGGTGTGAGGATGTTGGGGAATTCCCTTAACTCCCCAGTGAGTCAGCTTCTCCACCTGAAACCCTCAGAGAGCTTAGACAAGAGAGTTAATTCAGATAATACATTGGAAGGTATAACATAATGTCCACAAAAGTTGGCAAATAATAATTGCATTTTAGGTATATCTGTGTATGTAGTAAACAGAGAAAGTGTTAAACATAATTTCTCAGAAGCAAAGTCTATTACTAAGGGGAGTAGCTCTCAAGAGTGAGACAAATTTGCATTCTCCGTTAATCTATTCACACATTTTAGTACTTTAGTATTAAAATATTGCTTTTATTCTCTAGGAAAATTTCAAACTTATTGTAAATAACCTCAGGCTGATGCTAGTCTTTCTGAGTTGTGGTATATATAGCAATTTGACATAGAAAAACAAATAAGACAGTGAATTAACGAAGTTACTGAGACATTTATGGACTCCTGGTGGTATTCCTTTGTGTAGATGCTTATTTTGAAAAGCATTTGCAGGGGAGGTAGATAAGAAAGAAAAAATGGGGCAGCACCCATAGGTAGGTAGGGCACAGGCCACATACACCCAGGCTGGGGGGTTTGAACCTGGCCAGCTAAAACAACAATGACAACTGCAACAAAAAAATAGCTGAGCATTGTGGCAGGTGCCTGTAGTCCCAGTTACTTGGGAGGCTGAGGCAAGAGAATCACTTAAGCCCAAAAGTTTGAGGTTGCTGTGAGCTGTGATGCTACAGCACTCTACTGAGGGTGACGTAATGAGACTGTCTCAAAAAAAAAAAAAAAAGGAAGAATGGAGGGGATGAGGAAATTCAATATACTTAAGCTACATCTATCTGATTATCAGCACTGGTCATGTTTGACCCTAAAGATTCCCAGAATATCTTCTGGGCATCAGCAACAGAGAACTAGAAGTACTTCACCAACAGAGACTTTGCTAGATACATTCAAGAACTCTTATTACACAGGTGCAAGTCTTTCATTTGTTCACAGATATGTACAGAATCGACACTACCCTCTTGAGATTTCTGTGCCATGTTACACCTAGATGTGCATTTAAAGGATGTAAAGGCACAGTGCAGCCCTTTGCTCAGAATTTCCAAGCAGGCTGGATTTTTTTGGCTGTGATTCTAGCCATCATAATGACATCGAATTCTCACAGATGGTTCCCTAGTTGCTTCCAACCGGGTCTATTTGTCAGGCAAGTAGAGTGCTTGTTCTTCTGCTCAGTGACTCTCAGAAGTGTCCCTGGGTTCCTGCTAAGCATGAACAAAGCCAAGAACTTTTAAGGTGCTGACCTCACAATTCCTCAGGCCACCACAGGGGAACTGGCAACCTGGATTTAAATGTCTCTTAGATAAGTGACACCTGTTGAAACTGACAAGCCAAGAAAGCTGAGATCCCATGCTGAGCAGAGGAATTAGGGACACTGGAGGCTGCCAACTCAGTTGTCTCATGACAGCAGGAGACTGAGAATCTTATTAACACAGAATTGGATTTATATGTGTAAATTCCAAGCCTTCTTTATATGACTTTGTATTTCCGCATTGAAAAGTATTATGATTCACAAAATTATAATTGTTATTAATTTAAACTTTTATAGATTTTTCCATATATTAAATGGCATTTATGAAAATGTGTATGAAGGCTCAGCGCCTGTGGCTCAATCGGCTAAGGCGCCAGCCACGTACACCTAAGGTGGCGGTTCAAATCCCCAGCCCAGGCCCGCCAAACAACAATGATGGCTGCAACCAAAAAATGGCCGGGCGTTGTGGCGGGCGCCTGTGGTCCCAGCTACTTGGGAGGCTGAGGCAGGAGACTTGCTTGAGCCCAGGAGTTGGAAATTGCTATGAGCTGTGATGCCATGGCACTCTACCCAGGGGGATAGCTTGAGGCTCTGTCTCAAAAAAAAAAATAGAGAAAATTAATTGGGCATGGTGTGTGCCTGTAGTCCCAGCTACTGGGGAGGTTAAAGTGGGAGGATAATTGGAGGATAATTCAAGGTTGCCATGAGCTATGATTACACCATTGCACTCGAGCCTGGTCAACACAGCGAGATCCTATCTCAAAAAAGAAAGAAAGAAAAAAATGTAAGTTTAGCCCTAAGGAAAATATCCATAGAAGATTATACATGATTTCCTTCACAAAAACCATGTTGCCATCTGCACCCCAATAGATTGATGGCTTTTGTGTACTAGAGGCTAGCATTTATTAAAGATTCTTTCAGCTTGCCTACTAAAGAACCAGACACTCATCAGTTTATAGTTCCCAGGGCCCCTTTTGCCTATGGAGCCACACCAGCAATCCATATAGTGATCATCGAGAGTAACATATCCCAGGTATTCATTAGAGGTACAATGATTTTTTTTCCTTTGATTTCCTTCAGAAGTCAAGTCTGGTCAGGGCATTACAAGATGGCATCTCTGATCTGAGGATGCCAGAAAGGCTTCCTGGCCCAAACATCCCTCCCATCTGTTGGACTCCCCTTCCTTTTTCTTCCCTTTTCTTTCCTTTCTTTTTCTCCTTCCTTTCTTTCTCTTCTTTCTTTTCTTTTTCTCCTTCCTTCTTCTGTCCCTTATTCCTTACTTCTTTCCTTTTTAAATAAGATAATTTTTTCTCCTGCTTTCATCTTTGTTACTTTGCCACCTAGTGAGGGAGGAACTTAATGATTTCATCTTAAGGTTGGAATACTCTTATTTATCAAAGAATTGGCTTAGACTTATTTTTGTAATAGACTGGATATGAAGTCTTTATGTGAACATTTCCCAAAACCAAAAGACCTTGGGTACTATTTTATGTAAATAACAATTTCACAGTTAGATCTCCTTAGGTCATTCAATACTAAACGCAAGGGCCACTAATTCCCAAAAGCTTCCCATAATTTCTCTAGGAGCTACTAGAGTTGGTATTCTAGAGTGGGTTCTACAAAGAGAACCCTATTTTGCATGTTGCCCCCTTCAAATGTAAGCTTATGACCCAATAATAGAGATGACAGAAGTATTTTGATTTCCATTAAAACCTGCCAACCCGGCCCCCAGGCCACATATACCCACAGAGTTTGGTGGGAGAAGGGGGCTATTCTGAAAAATACAATTTGCTAGTTCACACACTTTGTCAACTGGAAAAGGAAATATTACTCTGCCTATGTGTGACCTGTTTGCTCTCTGAGTATATTTGAGTGTACTCTGAGATATCTTAGTGTTTATCACCTAAAATGCTGTGTTGATGACTTTGAAAGAATTTATAGTTAAGGACTGTGAAAGAGAAGGACAATAACAAGTACTGCTTTGCTGATGGCTCTAGGGAGGGTTTGATATGTAGCAGAGCACCACTCTCCGACCTCAAATCTTGCAATATGATCCAACTACTTGCCTACTCTGAACTACCATGACATACACAGAGTTTTGTTTTGTTTTTTATTGTGACAGAGTCTCACTTTTTCACCCTTGGTAGAGTACATCATAGCTCACAGCAACCTCAAACTCTAGGCCTCAAACGATTCTCTTGCCTCAGCTACCCTAGTACCTGGGACTACAGGTGCCCACCGCAACACCCGCTGTTTTGTTTTGTTTTGTTTTGTTTTTTTGTTTATCAGGCCTGGGCCGGGTTTGACCCCACCAACCCTGGAGCATATGGTCAGCACCCTAACCACTGAGCTATGGGTACCCCTAACATGAAGAGTTTTAGTGAAGAAATTCAGAGTTGTGCTGATACTTCTTGCTTTGTATCCTACCTATGATTTTATAGCCCTAAAAATAAGAAAGTGTTCTTCCTAAATATCTGATTAATTATATATCTCGTAGAAAAATTATATATATGGTGCTCATAATTGTATGAAGTCAGCATAGTATATGCATCCTAAAAAGTTTTGGGAAAAAAAACCACATTAAGAATGACAAACTGACTCAGTGCCTGTAGTTCAGCAGCTAGGGCGCCAGCCACATACACCAGAGCTGGCGGGTTCAATTCCAGCCCAGGCCTACCAAACAACAATGACAACCACAACAACAACAACAACAAAATAGCAGGGCATTGTGGCAGGCACCTATGGTCCCAGCTACTTTGGAGGCTGAGGCAAGAGAATCACTTAAGCCCAAGAGTTAGAGGTTGCTGTGAACTGTGACACCACAGCACTCTACCCAGGGCGACAGCTTGAGACTCTGTCTCAAAAAAAAAAAAGAACGAACTGTTGGCTCGGTGCCCATAGCATAGTGGTTACAGTGTCAGCCACATACTGAGGCTGGTGGGTTCAAAACCGGCCCAGGCCAGCTAAACAACAATGATAACTGCAACAAAAAAATAGCTAGGCATTGTGGCGGGCACGTGTAGTCCCAGCTCCTTGGGAGGCTTAGGCAAGAGAATCACTTAAGCCCAAGGGTTTGAGGTTGCTGTGAGCTATCATGCCACAGCACTCTACCAAGGACAACATAGTATGGCTCTGTCTCAATTAAAAAAAAAGAATAACGAACTATTAAACTTTGTAAGATATTTAAGTACAGACATTGGGTCAATATTTCTCCAAAGGAAGACACATTGTTAAATAGACTTCTCAATGAATAGTACTCATGAAAAGATTCCATTAAACTGGAGTTCTCATTCAGTAGCACTCTTTATGTGCAAAACTTTGCTAATTAGATCTATCAAGCTGACCAAAGGAATAACTTTATTTTAATGAATCAGGGTTCATAATAGTAGTCATTAAAATAAGAAGCTACCTATATTTGGTCATTGGCTTATTTATCTTAGAGTTCTGTGGCTTATATTGTATAGCTCAAAATTGAAAGAAACTTTTCTCCCTGCAAAGAACATTGACTAAAAAAAAAATTCAGAGACCCCAGAAATTTTTTTAAAATTTAATATTTTTACCTCCTTCCTTTTATGAAAGAAATATTACACTTTTCTATTTTAAATAATCCTTTTATAGTTCTTCAGCTACTTTTCTGGAACATTAATTCTACTGTTACTGGGCTAACAAGAGTAGCCTACCCTGAAAAAACTTGTTCTCTAGGACAACAGCAGGGTCATTAGATGAATATGAGCTCATTTAAGCCTAAGTTTTTATTCCTGAGAAGAATCTTTTCATCCAGCTATACTGAGTTCCACTGATACCCAATAAGGAAGAGAAAAAAAACACATCACTAATACTTGCTATAGTATCTTTGTAGTATATATTTATTGCACAAGAATTTTCCTTGGACTTTGACATCACCTCTGAAATATAAATCAGCAATATTTTAAGCATAGGATTGGTTCCCGTGGGTCTGGGAAAAAATTCGCCTCTCTGAAGCCTCTGGAACACCTCAGAGGATTTTAATTAACAAGAAGGAGAGGAGGAGCTACCAACCTATATAGTTTATCATATGCCTGGTGTTGTCCTTAGCATTTGGCATGCATTCCTATGGGTGTATTTTGAAATGTAACAAAACTATTTTATTCAGTCAGCAAAAATGTATTGTCTACTAGATACTCTACCCTTTGACAGGCACTGTACTAGGCACTGATGATGGCAAACAAGACAGACAAAGTTCCTGCAACCTGCAACTTAGCTTCAAGGGAGCACTTACCTATGCTAGGAAATGGACTAAATATTTACATTGCTTTGTTTGATCCTTGTAAACAATATGTAATCTATAATACTTACAAAAGAAGGTATTATTCCCATTTCACAAATTAGAAAATCAGAGAAAAGACATTCTAGAAAATTTTATCTCAGGAGATTGCAGAAGATCTCTGAAGGGAATAAATCACTTAACTATACACATAAACCACATGATTTATAATACACACAATCAATTATGTTTGTGAAAGTGCAACTTAGATTTTTTTTCCAGAAAAAAAAGAATCTCTTCATCCTGAGGATTTAATTTGTAATTTTATGGATGGAAAACAAAACTAAATATCACCAGAATTTACTTCTTAGGTTTTAAATTCCTAATTAAAGTTTAGAAACAAAGATTATATAAATTCTCTTTACCTTTTATTTTCTTTTCCTTTAATTAAATCATAGCTGTGTACATTAATGCAGTCATGGGGTACAATGTGCTGGTTTTATATACAATTTTAAATATTTTCATCAGACTGTTTAACATAGCCTTCATCACATTTTCTTAGTTATTGTGTTAAGACATTTATATTCTACGTTTAGTAAGTTTCACATGTACCCTTGTAAGATGCACCATAGTTGTGTTCCCACCAATTACCCTCCCTCCACCCATCCTCCCCCCTCCCCTCCTCTCCCATTCCCCTTTGCCCATATTCATGGGCTATAATTGGGTTATATCTTTCATATGAAAGCTATAAATGAGTTTCATAGTAGGGCTGAGTACATTGGATACCTTTCTTCCATTCTTGAGATACTTTGCTAAGAAGAATATGTTCCAGCTCCATCCATGTAAACATGAAGGAGGTAAAGTCTCCATCTTTCTTTAAGGCTACATAATATTCCACGGTGTACATATACCACAATTTATTGATCTATTTGTGTGTCAATGGGCACTTAGGCTTAGGCTTCTTCCATGAAAGTTACTTGCTTCTTTTTTTTTTTTTTTTTGCAGTTTTTGGCCGAGGCTGGGTTTGAACCCACCACCTCTGGCATATGGATCCAGCGCCCTACTCCTTGAGCCACAGGCGCCACCCCAGTTACTTGCTTCTTAAGAGAATTATCCAGAACGGTGAGGAGGCTGGAGGCCAGAGGTTAAATGTTACAGAAGTATTTCTCTCAAAGACAGGAGGGGTTTTGTGTGTGTTTAAGGTTTTTGTTACTTCCCGGAATTTCCACTGCTAGTGGCCTTGTCTCTCTAGTAGGTGGCTGTTACCTGCCACTGCTCCGTGGGCTTTACCATAGGGCAGAGCCAAGCACAGTGCCCGTGAGTGGGGTGGAAAAGGGGAAGTGTCACTATAAACTGCAACCTCCACTATGATTTGAGCACTTGGGATGTTCAAGAGTTTGTTGAATATCTGTTTTAGTTCTCCTGGTGACCTCACAGGCCAGTACTATTGTTTTCCATTTATAGATGAGCATGCTGAGACTCAGGTTGATCAATAACCTATCCTAAGACTACGTGGTCTGTATGGGGCAGGTTTGGATTTCAGACCCCACTGTCTCTCTATCAGGGATCTTGCTCTGCTGCCTCTGCTCTAGCATAAAAACCTTAGCTAAGAAAAGAGAAAGCAGGTCCAGCCCTCAGGAATGGGTCTAGGTTCCCTGCCAGGAACTCTTAGATGCTGAAGAAGAGATTACAGATTTTTGGAGGGAGGAGGTGCATGCCCCAGAAAGACCTTTATCCCAAGGAAACAACAACTGATTTATAACAACCAAGTACTGCCTTAGCCTCTAACCTCCTGTCTTAGGACGTTTCTGCCTATCTCTCCCCTTTTAGCTGGAAATGTCAACAAATGTGGACTTTGAGGCTCCATGAGAGGAAGTGACTAGTTCTTCCTGAAACAGTTTAGAGACTCCTTAGCAGGCTAAGAAAATAGTCTGACTCACTCAGGATAAAAAAATAAATGGGGAGGGTAAAGTATGAAATAATAAAATCATTAGAGAAAAAATTAATAGTATAGGTATTAACATGAGGAAAATAATATCAATAATCCCACCATCCAAAGAGACCCAAACTCTGTTCATCATCACTGTGAATATCTTTCCCTGCTATTTCCTTGCACACAGATACATATAACTTCGTGTATATAATACACAACAGGGTCAGGACACAGTTACATTTAATGGTGTAAATTTAAGTTCCTGTACTCTAGCCCCCAAAGCAGGCTGTACTAATACATACTAGGGGACCTAGGGCTTCGCAAACATTGAGTATAAAATGAAATGGGCTTTATTTAAGAGGTTTCAATATGAGTTATCAGTCTGCAAAAGAAGCCAGTAGCATTTTGCAGTGGAAAATCCAGGTTCAAGTGATAGTCTTGACATCCTGGAGTCCATTTACAGGAGAACAGGTAGGGTGGTAATGAGCCCAGAAATCACATCTTGTCAACAAAGGATCAAAACCCAAGCATGTTGGGCTTACACGAGTCTGACTTGGAAAGAGGCATGGTCAGGGCCTTGAAGCAATCAATGGGCCATAGTAGGGTGGAGGTGGGAGGATGCCAGTGGGAGATGAGACATCTGATTTTTATGACTGAGAGAGTCAGAATGGGGCCAAATGATGGAAGCCAGACAATGGCTTTGGCTCAGTGAAAAGACTTGCTTTCTAACAGAGCCAACCTCCCAAGCTGGGAGGGACCTCTCAGGAGGGAGTAAGCTCTGCTCCCAGAGAGGTTCAAGCAGAAACAGGCGGCCTTAGATGCTTCCACCAGCCCTATGCTTACATAACTGCACTTTTCTCAGGTGACCCTTTGGTGGCTTCATGTCCCAGGCTCTATGCACTGGCAAGAATGTGAGCTGTGCACTCAGAGGGGGCAGAAAGAGGGTTTTGCAAGAGCCTCTTTTCATAGAGATGCCTATGGCAGCTGGGAGATGAAAATTGTATTTATTATAAGTCATTTGAAGAGGAGGACCAAGCTTAACAGTTTACAGTTTATTTAACTGAATGACCCAGAAAGAGGAAAATAAAAGACTATTAAAAAAAAAAGTTAACAATTAATCACCGACAAAATCAAGCATGCATTCCTAAGTCTTCTGTTTCAAGAAAATCCAGCAGGCATATTTTAAGTCTAGTAGTGAGAAAAGAAACATCACAGACTCTTGCAGTTTCAAATTGTCTCCATGGGAAGAAAATCTTGTGTATGGAATTTCAAATAAATGATATAGATGCTTTACCTACAAGAGGAGGAAGTACAACTTCCCACTCCTTCACTGTGGGCTGTGCATCGTGGCTTTCTTCCAAAGAACACAGCATGGAAAGGAAGAAAAAAAAGAAAGAAAATCTTTAACAGTGGAGGAACCTACAAACACTACTTTAGCCAGGTGATCAAATCAAATATCAACAGTCCCAAACCACATCGATAGTGTGTGCCCCTGATGTGATGGGACGAAAATGGCACTTCACCTCTGTGACTTCTCTCCAGAAAAACCATAACCCACAGGTTTATCACGAGAAAAATATCAAACCAATTCCAATAGATGGACATCCTGCAAGAAATCTGCCCAGTACTCCCCAGAAATGTCAAGATCATTAAGGACACAAGAAGTCTGAGAACATGTCACCTCTAACTGAAGAGGAACCAACAAGACTTGACAAATAAATGGGATCTGGTGTCCTCAATGGGGTCCTGGAATGGCAAAAAGGACACTAGGTAAAAACGTCTGAGAAATATTCAATAAACTACAGATTTTAGTTAATGATGTATCAGTATTGGTTCATTAATTATAAAAAATACACCAAACTAATGTAAGAATTTAATAATAGGAGAAACTCTGTGGGAGAGGGGTATCTTATGAGAACTCTTTGTACGATCTGCTCAATTTTTCTGTAAATCTAAAACTATTCCAAAATTAAGTCCAAAGCTGATTTTTTAAAATGTGTTCCATGGGCACTATCTCCTGCAATCATCTGAAGCAGCTCTGGCCAATTCTAGATGCCGGGGTCTGGGAAGTGACCATCCATCCTGTCCAGGAGATTGCACTGCCACTTCCTTACACTCAGCCATCATTAGCTATAACAAAGGAGCCGGTGGCCTTGGGGCATTCTTCTCAGCAGAGCCATAAAAGTGCAATGATACAGACAGTTTAGTCAATACCATTAATGGCTATTATAGAAAAGCCAATTGGGATTTGGATGTGTGGGAATCCATCTTTCTGCTCCTGTAGGGAATAAGAGGGTGTGTCAGAGACCACTGGCTGCCTACCCAAGTTCCCCTTCTTCCTTGGTTAGAGAACCTCCGCACTACATTGCTATGTTCAGCAACATGTCTCGCTAGGAAACTACGTTTCCCAGCTCCCCTTGCAGACAGGGGTGGCCAATGAAAGGTTAAGTGGATGTCTGAGATTATAGGAATGCTCTTCAAAAATGATGATTCAGCTGGATGATATATCCTTGGCCCTTGGCCCTTTATTTTGTTTGCTGCCTGGAACACAGATGTGATGGCTAGAGCTGCATTGGCCATTTTGCACACCACTTTGCAAAGTCAAAGGTGACTTTGAGAATGGTGCAGCAGAAATACGGAGGTTCCTTGGGCTCCTGATGAAGCTAAACTCTGAGAGTTTCGTCCTATGAGAGAAAAATAAAGTGAAACATAAACCTTTGGTTTGTGCCACAGCAATTTGGGTTACTTCATGCATACCACTGAACCTAACCTGCACTGATCCAGAAACAAAGTTTCTGCTTATACAGGAAACAGCATGGTCTAAAGGTGTCTGGTTCAACCTAAAGATGAAGAAGAAGAGGGCTAGGAAGTCTTTTGATAACTCATAATTTTGCAGGTGAGTTAAGAGTAGATCAAACATTGCAGCGTACAAAGGCCACTCCCTGAAGCAGGCAAACATTGTGCAGAACCCATATCACAACTAGATCGTGAGAGAGAAAATTCTCCCAGGCCTTCATTAGGCAGTATCAGGACACATGGCTCAGGGGATGACATGAAAAAAAGAATTAACCTTAGCAATGACTTAAATGCCTAAAAGAAACTTCAGTTTTACCAATATGAAGCTATTTACTAACCACAGTAATAATGTACTGTGATTGGAATAAGTAGTATAGAAGTCTTTTATTCAGCTCCCACATGACATACTATAATTGGTGACTTTCCTACCAAATTGGCAAATACACATGTATTTTTTTCCATTTTTCCTTATAACTATATATTTACTTATTTATTTTATCATGCTTCTAAAAAATACTGAATTTCCTTTAAAAGGTAGCTTATTTATTTACCTCTCTCAGAGCCAAATTTACCCAAATTATTATTATTATTATTATTTTGCATTTTTTGGCTGGGGCTGGGTTTGAACCCCTCACCTCCAGCATATGGGGCCGGTGCCCTACTCCTTTGAGCCATAGGTGCTGCCCCCAAATTATTCTTTAATGATAAAATCATCAATAAACTTAGTGACTTAACATTTCATAAATCATCAATTAATTTAGTTTAAATTATTTTTCATGAGTGAGACCAAAGAGTATCATATAGTGATTAAGACTGAATGAAAGAAAGCATAATTGGCTCGGTGCCTGTGGCTCAAGTGGCTAAGGCACCAGCCATATACACCTGACCTGGTGGGTTTGAATCCAGCCGGGGCCTGCCTGGTTGAAAGCTGCAACCAAAAAATAGCTGGTGTTGTGGCTGGCCCCTGTAGTCCCAGCTACTTGGGAGGCAGAGGCAGGAGAATTGCTTGAGCCCAGGAGTTGGAGGTTGCTGTGAGCTGTGATGCCCCGGCACTCTACCCAGGGTGACAGCTTGAGGCTCTGTCTCAAAAAAAAAAAAAAAGAGAGAAAGCATAACTTGAAACATGGAGGAACAATTTTGAGGAAGCATTGAAGCCAAACACAAATCCAAAAGGAGATAAATCCTTTGCTGTGGTTTTAAGTAGTATGGTGGGTAAGCAACATGATAAATGTGCTGACATTTACAGAGGTTCCAATTAGAGCCAAGCTATCTTAATGCACTCTTTGGCATCTCAGAGAAAAAAAAAAAGAAAGAAAGAAAGAAAAAAGAAATAACTTCTCAATAGAAAAGTCCATGACACTTTCAGTGTCAGGAGAGGTGACCTGGAGACAGGACCATGCTCTCTTGGCCAGTATACATTGAATATTTTTAACCTGGGTATGCACTATTCATATCCATCCTCTCCAGGATGGTAGATACCATGAATAGATACAGTCCCAAATCTAGATACAGTCCCAAATCTCTCTTGAAAGGGCATGGGACCATGTGATTCAATCTTCCCCCAAGATAATGTGAGTAGATGTCATATCAAGCAATCCCTGGGATCCATTTCAAAATCTGCCTTCCATGCTTGTTAGTCCTCACAAGCACCCCACTTAAATGTAAAATTCAAGCTAGTGAGGCTCTTGTAAACAAGGAAAACAGAACCAGAAATGTTCAGTAGCTTGTCCAGGGTTACCTGGGTCATCAGCGCAGATGGAGAATGTTTTGTGAGATGCCAGCACCCCACTGTCCAGGCTGTAGGCTGCATCATGTCCTTGGTGGCTGCCTGGATGAGGGGTCCTGTAGGGGCTTGTATATGGAAAAGCTTATAAGCATGTGGAAAAAAGCAAAAGAGGCTGCCACCCACTGCAAGCCCTCCGCAGAGTCCCCACTTTCATGAACAGGAGAGCTGGCTTCAATCCCCAAAGAGCTGCAGCCAGAGGAGGGAGTCATGGCATGTGTGTGTGTGTAACTGGAGGTGGGTGGGGAGCAGTGAGAAAAGGACAGGGAGGGAGGGAAAGAGGGATATAAAGAAGGAAAAGAAGAAGCCAGCGCGGAACTGGGAATTGGAAAAATAGAAACAAGAGAAAAATATTCAGAGAGAAAGAAAGGAAAGAAAGAGAAAAAAGGAAATAAAAACAGATAAGGGACATAAAGAGAAAGTAAGAAAGAAAGAGAGGAAAAGCAAAAAAGAAAAGAGAAAAGACAAGAAAACAGAAACCCAGTTCTTTGGCGAGGGATAAAGGCAGGTTGGCTGTCCCAGCACCCGTTGCCCGGCGCCCCCTGGTGGACGTCTGAGTTGCATTCTCTTCTCGGCTTCCACCCAGTCCCACTACCTGTTGAGGGGACCGCTAAATGAGGGGTTTGAAAGGACAGCAGGCTGTGAGCCAGTCCGGGCTGTCTCTGGCTCGGCCAGACAGGTGAGTTGTGTGCTGGCGTCCTCCCCAAAGACCCCTCTCAGGAGCGGCGGCTGTGGCTCCAGGATGTCCTGGCTGGCTCGGAAGAGGCGGCCCGAGTGATGCGCCGGCACCCCCTGCTGGCGACTGGCTTTGATGTCCTCTGCGGCTTCCCTTCCTCTGAAATGAGTTAAAAGAGAACGTGAGGGGTCTGATGGCTGAGGGATTTCTGAGCGGGGCTGACGGCTGATTAAGGAGGGTTGAGGAGGAGGAGAAATGGCCAGAGGAGACCAAAGCTGGCCGACTCTTTCCCCTCTGTACTCCGGTCTCTGGTCTGACAGGTGGTACCAGCCGTGGATTGACCTTGCACTTGCCGGCCCTTGGCATGTGGGGGCCTTCAGAGCTTTTTAACTTTTTCCATGCTATGCACCCTTTGGGCAGTATGTCGAAGACTACATATCCCTTCCTAAGATAATGTTTTAAAGATGTGTGAAATAACATTCAAAGCATTACAAAGAAGTCCAGTTATACAGAAATGCCCAAATTTCTGATATAGAACTACATATAATTTTGATTAAGACATTAGAACTGTACTGTATACTCTTATTAATGCATCACATAAGTTATAAGTGATAGGTCTAATCACTGTACTTTCAAAGTTGTATGAGTATAAATGATATGACAAGATTTCTGCAACTATAATTGGACAGAAAAACACCTGTGATTTTTACTGATGACAAAGATGCAGGTTCTTTTTCATCTACAAGGGCTCTGTTGTCCATATTCATAATTGAAGAATGATTGTGTGTGGAGGCTCATACCTGTAACTCTAGCACTTTGGGAGACCAAGGTGGGAGGATCACTGAGGCCACCAGTTTGAAACCAGCCTGAGTAAGAGTGAGACTTTGTCTCTACAAAAAAATGGAAAACTTAGCTGGACACATGGCACACTAGTGTAGTCCCAGATACTTAGGAGGCCAAGGCAGGAGGATCATTCGAGCCCAGGAGTTTGAAGCTGCTGTGAGCTATGATAATACCACTGGATTCTTCCAGGGGTGACAAAGCAAGATCCTGTCTCCAAAAAAGCAAAAAAACAAATATAATTAAAGAAAATGCCAATTTTCATTAAGAGGTTAAAAAAAAAAGAGTAATTTTTTCTCCTCCAAGTTCACAGACTCCTACATATGGAGAAGTTTCTACAGAATTCTACCTGAGGAGTTTATGGCGCTGTTAAGAAGCTAAAGAGGTAGAGCTCTTGTCCAGATCTTACTTTGCCAAGGTATAATCAAGCCAGACGGGGTTCTCAGATCCCAACCCCCCAAGAGTGTTAAAAGTATGTAGCAATTCAGTGGATGGATCACTGTTATTTCTGCTAATAACAATAACAGTAAACATATTTAAAAATGAATGGCAACCAAACTGTCTTACCTGGCAGACACCATGCAAAGGACTTTATCTCAATCTGCCCACCCTATACTCTTTAAACCATCCCAGATAACCTGACAGTACCCTAGGCTGCTTTCCTGCACCAGGTCCCTGGGGAGGTGAGAAGAGGGTCTGGAGCTGCCTATCATCTCACACAGAGGTTTGGCCTGTGTCCCCAGGAAACCTCTGCAGGAACCTTTGGGTCTAGAGAGTTTGTCGTGGTAAAAACTCACCCCTATTGCTCTTTGCCCCCAGTTTTCTCTATTCTAAACTTCATCTGCCACACACTGGGCCAGAGAGACTTGCCTGTGTTGCTGTTTTGAGGACCGCAGTTCTCAGGCTCAGCCTCAGATCAGGCATTTGCCTGTTGTTCCTCTCTTACTGTCAATAGGACACTTCAGTCCTCCTCTCAGGCCCACGAGCCTGGGGACAGCCTTTGCCGTCAGGCCTTCTTGCTGGCACAAGGAGTTATAGGAGGGTAACAGATGTTGTCAGTGGCCTGCCATGTCCACTGGCCTTATCACTTCAAGGTGCTCTGGCTGACTTACAAATGCCAGCACTTGTCCCTCTTTGCCTGGGGGGGCTTCCAGGGAAAGACACTTCATCAGAGCATGGTTGTCCATAAGTCCTGGGAAATTAACATCCCACTCTGATAGCCACCAACTGATACCCAACAGAAGTCATGTGTAAACTCCCCAGTTTTTCATTGCTCGAGTGGGAACATTCTGAACCAAACCATCTATGCCGTGTCCCTGAGTGCCCCGTGGAATTACGCTGTAGTCACTCACATGAGCTGGCTCCTCAGTACACTCCATCTGCCACCTTCCTCTCCTCTGATCATGCCCCTGTTGATTTCCTGCTCATTCCAAATAAACTACTTGTGCCAAACTAAGACCAAGGGTGTGCCCTCTCATTCATCTGGAAGGCTTCCCTGGGGAAAGGGATTTCAGTCTAGGGCCTTTCATGTTTGCGGGGAATCCCACCTGGCAGCTTCCAGCCTGGGACCCCAGACCCAGGCCCTGCATCCTCTCTTTAGACACTTCTGGAAAGAGAGGCCTTCACAAGGGGTAAAGGGCTTACTGGGGTCTTTCTAAAGCTTCCAAGTTTGTGCTCAGGAGTATCTGTGGGCTGGGGAGGGGATTTCCAATCTTGAAATTTCTCCAAGTCTGAGGGAAAGAATCTCTCTCTCTTTCTCTCTCTCTCCATCTCCCCAAAGATGCTTCTCTGTCTAGCTTTCCCCTGCAAGATTAGAGAACACCCCACCCACACCAAGAGTTCAAGACTTTACCAAAGATAAAAGCAGTTGGTTCTAAGCACTCTGGCTAAATGGCATGTTTTCCCACAATGCAAAGCTGTAGGCTAACCTGCCTGACAATAACGGGTGGGGGTTGCAGTGTGGTTGTTGTGTAGACAATGGGCTAGAGAGTTTTAAAATGTCAGGTCTTTGAACCACAGTGTAAGGATCATCTCCTGTGGCTATAGGAGCACCAAGGTCAGAAGGAATCCAGGGCCGGTTAACTCTGCCCATAGGGAACCCAGGTGAAGGCAGATCATGCTGACCAGAACCTGCATCCAGTTGCTATCAGGACAGAGCAGTGCACTAAAGCAAAGGCCTAGGGTAAGGTGACCAGATTTTAACACTGGTAAAGCAGGACACCATGGGGGGGGGGGTTTGGGGGGCAGGGCCTGACAACAATGCAAACTTTGATAAGCAGTTCTCAACAATTGTTATTATTAAAGTTTAACATTATAAAATTAACAAAAATAATATAAAATGCATATCCTGGCAAAATAGCCACACGGCAGCCTAAAACTGTATATTCCCTTCCTGTTCTCCCATGTTCCCTAACTTGTTGTGCATTCTTTCCAAAAATCAGGGCTTTTTTAAAACTCTGCAGGACGCAGGACAAATTCTTAAAAGTTGGGACTGTCCCGCCAAAAGTGGGATGTCTGGTCACCTTACTCTAGAGGGGTGAAAGGGGCTACTTGTTTGTTCCAGACAGTTTGGCTCCTTCTGAGCTAATTGTCCTTGCCTAGAAGCAAGGGAGGGAGCCAGTCTCCTTCTGATACTTTGCCCAGGAGGGGAGTGGGAGTTTACATTAGCCTTTTCATTTCCAAATGAAGTTACTTTAACCTCTTCATTCCCAAATGGAGTTACATTAACCTTTCCAGCAGCTGAAGAAAAAACCATATATTCCCTTCCCAATCTCCCTCTGTTCCCTAGCTTGTCATGCATTCTTTCCAAAAACCAGGACTTTTTAAAAACACCACGGGACAAATTGTTAAAAATCGGGACTGTCCTGCCAAAAGTGGGACGTCTAGTCACCTTATCTTAAATGTGAGTGAACAGTTAAAGATCTCCATATATTTTGAAGAAACTCCCATACATGAAAGTCACCCTAAAATGAACAAACAGAAAAAAATAAAAGGAAAGAAAAATAACTTGGGGGAAATAAAAGCAATAGAGGGAGTTGAAGAAAATGTCAAAATTAAAAAAAAAATCTCAAAAATTTTAACTCTCATATGATCTTCTCAGGAAACTGCTTGAGGGAGGTACTCCACCCAAAGAAGAATGTGAATAAAGGAACATAAAAAGATAGGATTTGGTAAATAAAAGCTCTGACAAAGGAGAAAATAAAGAAAATTCCCCAGATGAAGGTAAAGAGATATTCTAGGATGACAGCTGCCTAACTGGCCTGGAGGGCAACCAGTCAATTCTAACCTGAGGATGGAGGGCTCCAGAAAGAATGTCTCCAGGAAAAAATAATGGGAATGGAACCTAATGTGTTCAAACCTTATAAACTAAATTTCACAACTCTGGTGGAGGTATAGAGAAAAGTAAGCAACCTAAGAAAGAAGTACTTACAATCTCTAGGGAATACAAAATATTTATGGCACACTGATTGTTTAAAAATAGTTGATGTCCCTCTCTGGAGAAGGATTATGCTTCCTCACCCTATTGATGTCAGACTTCTGCATCATGAATTACACTGGCCAATGAAATCAGGGCAAAAGTGAATATGTCATTTCCAGGCAGAAGTTTTAAGAGCTCACTCATAGTTCCCATGTTTTTGCTCTTGCCACAAATTGGCACTGTTTGAGGTGTTCAACCTTTTTTCTTTTCTGCTGCACATTGGAAAAATAAAGTTGTCTTGCACCAAACTTTAAATACACAAACGCTAATGAAAGCTAATGAGCAAGAAAAAGAAAAAAAGGCCCATGCATACTTTTTGTAGTATCTCACACTACCCGTAAACAAAACCGTTGTCAAATAATCTGCATATGGTCTACAGGTTGCACACCCCTGGCCGGCCGACAGAAGCTACTCTGACCATGTGAGTCTTTTTTTTTTTGAGACAGAGCCTCAAGCTGTTGCCCTGGGTAGAGTGCCGTGGCATCACAGCTCATAGCCAATTCCTGGGCTCAAGCGAGTCTCCTGCCTCCGCCTCTCAAGTAGCTGGGACTATAGGCACCCACCACAACGCCCAGCTATTTTTTGGTTGCAGCCGTCATTGTTGTTTGGTGGGCCCAGGCTGGATTCGAACCCGCCAGCCCAGGTGTATGTGGCTGGCGCCTTAGCCGCTTGAGCCACAGGCACCGAGCCCCATGTGAGTCTTGAATGAGGACTTAATAGAGCAGGACTGCAACAGACCTGCCACTGGACATGCATGAATAAGAAGTAGATCTTTAAGGTTGTAAGCCAATACAACAAGAAGGAGGTTTGGGGCTTCTGCGGTCATTTCTTAAAGTGGCAAAATTATATCTCCTGACTGATATAACATGAAGCACTGTGGACAGTTTTGATACAATAGTCATCAATAGTCATTAAAATAGCATATATAAATAACCATGCCCGATAAAAATAATGGGACATTAATACATGGTATAAAATGGCTAAACTGGAAAACTAAGACATGGAAATAATGTGCTATTTAGAAATATAGAATTCAGGGCAACGCCTGTGCTCAGTGGGTAGGGCGCCAGCCACCTACACCAAGGCTGGCAGGTTTGAACTCAACCCAGGCCAGCTAAAACAACAACGACAACTGTAACAAAAAAATAGCCAGGTGTTGTGGCAGGTGCCTGTAGTCCCAGCTATTTGTGAGGCTGAGGTAAGAGAATCACCTAAGTCCAAGAGTTTGAGGTTGCTGTGAGCTGTGACGCCATGGCACTCTACCGAGGGTGACAAAGTAAGACTTTGTCTCCAAAAAAAAAAAAAAAAGAATTTAGCAGAACAACAGCTCTTCTCTGGTAAGTGCTGCAGGGCCTTACGATATTGTTACGAGCCTTGTTTTATTTGACTCTTAAGCCATATATATAATCACTTGGAAAAAAATTAAAATTTTATTTCTTTTTTAAAATTTTTATTTTTATTTTTTTTAGAGACAGAGCCTCATTATGTGGCCCTCGGTAGAATGCCATGGAGTCACAGCTCACAGCAACCTCCAACTCCTGGGCTTAGGTGATTCTCTTGTCTCAGCCTCCTGAGTAACTTGGACTACAGGCGCCCACCACAACTCCTGGCTATTTTTTTTTTCCTGAAGTTTGGCCAGGGCCGGGTTTGAACCTGCCACCCTCAGTATTTGGGGCTGGCACCCTACTCACTGAGTCACGGGCACTGCCCAAAATTTTATTTCTTTTAAAAAGAAAAATGAGAGCAGCACTTGTGGCTCAGTGGGTAGGGCACCAGCCCCATATACTGAGGGTGGCAGGTTCAAACCCAGTCCTAGCCAAACTGCAACAAAACAATAGTCAGGTGTTATGGCGGGTGCCTGTAGTCCCAGCTACTAGGGAGGCTGAGGCAAGAGAATTGCCTAAGCCGAGGAGATGGAGGTTGCTGTGAGCCATGTGACCCCCCACAGCACTCTACCAAGGGCGATAGAGTAAAACTCTGTGTCTACAAAAAAAAATAAATAAATAAGTGAATGAATGGTGAGAGGAGGGGATTTTAATATTGTTTTTAATTCAGCCAGTTTAATAGACTCTTAATCATCCCACCTTAATATTAAAATTGTAAGTAGACCTAATTCCTTTTTTTTTTTACATATACGTGTATTTATTAGGTTTCCACTTTTTGCCTTCACAAAATTAAAAAGGCTTAAAATTTAATAACAACAACAATGTTTAAGATTAGGACTAGAAACAAAAACCTTGTAAAGAATGAACGAAGATAAATACATTCAGAAAAGAAATCAGATGATTGCTGCATCAACATATTAAGCAATAATAATAATAATAAT
>CAUYQV010158520.1:0-12620 GCA_963574575.1 Galagoides demidoff | reverse complement strand
GTCCAAGAGTGCACAACCTAGAAGCGTTGTCACCCAGTGTGCGAACCTCTGACCAATGGGACATGGCGGCCAGTTCTCCCTCTCTCCACCACTCGACCCCCAGGGGCACCCCAAAACACAGTTTATGCAACTTCCAAGGGCCCATGTCACAGATCTAGCCACCAGCCACCATGACTCTTGCCTGTGGCTGCCTGGATCACACATCCTCCTATGCTCTTTCCCTTTCTGACTCTCTTCCCCCTGTCCTTCACCCTTGCTCCTCTGCTCCCAGGATGCCAGCACCTAATAAAGTGATAGGGCATGAGTCCTTTGCCTCAGACCCTAGACTTACACAGAGCTAGTTTCTCCCAGTACTCCATGGATCTTGGGCTTTACTTCTCCTACAGTCAAATTCACAGTAGCATTATTATTATTATTATTTGAGATAGAGTCTTACTCTGTCACCCTCGGTAGAGTACCATGTCATCATAGCTCATAGCAACCTCAAACTCTTGGGCTTCAGCAATCTCTTGCCTCAGCCTCCTGAGTAGCTGGGACTACAGGTGCCCACCATGACACTCGGCTAGTTTTTCTATTTTTAGTAGTGACCGGGTCTTGCTTTTGGTCTTGTCAAACTCCTGAGCTCAAGCAATCCACCTGCCTCAGCCTCCCAGAGTAAGCTAGGATTACAGTCATGAACCACCAAGCCCAGCTCACTTTATAGTATTTAAACAAATGCTTCCTTAAATGAGGAGTCTGCACCCCGGATGGTTTAGGGGATGACTTAGGTGATCTACGAATGGACATTTAATATCATTATGGGAAGCATGCTATCCCTTTTCCTCCCTAACTTTACTGAGCTCTATTTGAAGTCTGATAACATGCACATATTAAAGTTTCTAATTTTATAAATTTTGACATATACATGTGCATGCGATCAGGAAGCCATCATTATGATTGGGATAACAAACATTTCCACCACTCTCAAAACCATGGATCTACGTTCTGTCACCATAAATCCATTTGCATTTCCTAGAATCCTTTTTTTTTTTTTGAGACGGAGCCTCAAGCTATCCCCCTCGGTAGAGTGCCATGGCATCACAGCTCATAGCAACCTCCAACTTCTGGGCTCAAGCGAGTCTCCTGCCTCCCCCTCCCAAGTAGCTGGGACCACAGGCGCCCACCACAACGCCTGGCCATTTTTTGGTTGCAGTCATGATTGTTGTTTGGCGGGCCCGGGCTGGGGATTCGAACCTGCCACCTTAGGTGTACGTGGCTGGCGCCTTAGCCGATTGAGCCACAGGCGCCGAGCCCTTAGAATCCTGTATAACTAGAATCAAATAATGCACATTTTTGTCTAGCTTCTTGTGCTCAGCATAACTATTTCAAGGTTCATCCATGTTGTTACACATAGCGATAGTTTCTTTTAATCACTGATTAGTAGACCCTCGTATGGACGTATTACAATTTATCTATTGATGAAAATGTGAGTGGTTCCTAGTTTTTAGCTATTACAAACAAATAAATCTGCTGTGAACATTCGCAGACAAGTTTATGTGAACACACATATGTCCTTCTCTTTGGGGTAGGAAGGAAATGGCTGGGTCCTGCGGTAGTATCTGCTTAAGTAGTCTAGAAACTGCCAAACTATTTTCCAAAGTGGTTATACCATTTTACATTCCCATCGACAGTATAGGAGAGTTTCGTTTCAACAATACCTAGTATGAACAGTCCTTTTCATTTTAGCCATTCTAACAGGTGTGAAAGGCATCTCATTACGACTTTACAGTGGTGGGCTATGTAGCAATGAAGACTGAATGATGGACTGCATATAGGATCGCGGTCCTATGAGATTATAATACCATATTCTTACTGTACCTTTTCCATGTTCAGATACACAAATACCATTGTGTTATATAATAATTGCCTACAGTATTCAGTAAGTAACATGCGCAGATTTATAGCATAGGGGCCATGGGCTATACCTGATACACACATAGGCGTGTATGAGGCCGTGCTATCTAAGTTTGTGTTGACTATACTATATGATGTTCACAGAGTGACAACATTGGGCCTAATGACACCTTTCTCAGAACGTATCCCTGTCAAGCAATACATGACTGTAATTGTTCTATAATGATTAATTATTTTAAATACTTTTTTTTTGAGACAGAGTCTCACTTTGTTGTCCTTGGTTGAGTGCCGTGGTGTCACAGCTTACTGTAATCTCAAACTCTTAGGCTTAAGTGTCTTGCCTCCCAAGTAGCTGGGACTATAGGTGCCCGGCACAGCACCTGGCTATTTTTTGGTTGCAGTTGTTACTGTTGTTTAGCTGGCCTGGGCTGGGTTCGAACTCTCCAGCTGGGTGTATGTGGCTGGCACCATAGTCACTGTGACACAGGCACCACGCCTGTTTGAAACACTTATTACATGCTTTCTTGCCTGCCATATATTTTCTCTGGAGAAACGTCTATTCGAATCATTTGCCCAGTTCTTTTCTGGATGGGTCATTTGCTTTATTGTTTTTGAGAATTACATATTTGAGATACATCTCCCTTAACAGGTGAGCGATTCGCAAGTCATTTCTCTCCTTCTCTGGCTGATCTTTTCATTTTCTTAACAGAGTCTTTCAAAGAGCAAAAGTTCTTAATTTGGATGAAGTCCAGGGTATCCATTGTTTTCCTTTCATAAGATGGTTTCTGGTGCTGAATGCAAGAAATCTTTGCCTAACCCAAGATTACAAAGATTTCCTCCTATATTTTCTTCTAGGACTTTTATATTTTTATGTTTTCTATTTGGGCATATGAGTCATTTGATTTCATTTTTCTACTTTTTTTTTTTTTTTGAGACAGAGTCTTGCCCTTGATAGAGTGCTGTGGCATCACAGCTCACAGCAACCTCTGACTCCTGGGTTTAGGGGATTCTCTTGCCTCAGCCTCCCGATGCTGGGACTACAGGCATCTGTCACAATGCCTGGCTATTTTTTGTTGTTGTTTGCAGTTTGGCCGGGGCCAGATCCCAACCTGCCACCCTCGGTAAATGGGGCCCTGTGCCCTACCCACTGAGCCACAGGTGCCGCCCCATTTGATTTCATTTTTAAACATGGTGCCAGACACCAGCTCACAGGGGAACGAATCCAGGCTTGCGCCATTAAGCACACTGTTAACTCTAGATTTTTCATAAATGCTCTTTACCAGATGGAGGACCTTCATATTTTCATGGTTCTTTGTGTGGCAAGTGATTCTGAATTGTACCCTGGACATTATGACTGTTATGTTGTGTAGATTCAAATCATCATTGCCTTCCTGAGAATGCTGAAGTTTTTCTTTGGGCAACACTAGCTGGCTAGGTCCAGACTTTAAGTTCTGTGTAGCTCCTGTGGGTGGTGGTTAGGCTCCCAGTTTGGTTCTCTGAGGCTTTGCCATGCTGCTTTAGATCTGCTCACTGTATATCCAGTTCTGAGTTACACTGGGGCTTGCCTGGGTGGTTCAGATCCCAGCTCAGTTCTCTAAGCCTTGCCCTGATTTGAACTATATAACAACCCTTTGAGATTCATGAGACAAAAATCAACCTTCTCATTTGGGAAACAGGGCACTGGTGAGTGCCAAAACCCCACAGGTACTCAGGGCAAAGACCACAAGCAGGGTGCTACTCCTCACTTGCCGAGGGCTCAGCTCAGTGACACGGGGGGTGGGAGGATGCCCACACACCATTGCTCTACACTGTAGAGTCGTGAGGCCCACAGCTGACCTCCCCAGCCACACCCTGGCTCGGGCTGAAGCCTCCCAACTCCTGGCCTGCCTCGGCTCTTCTCCCAGATTACAAGCACTCTGACTCAGATAGCCTGTCCTCATCCTTCCATCCATGGCCCAGGGGAGAAGGGGAGAAGTCCTAGGAAAGGGTGATCCTATCTCTCTTGGCGCCTCTGGGGCTCACCGTGAAGTCAGTGGAATCCCGACTGCTGATGTCAGGAAATCACAGTAATAGCCCACACTTACTGAGTGCTGGTGGCTGTGTGTACCAGGCACCGTGTAAGGTGCATTACGTGGACGCTATCCTCCACACTTTGTGACCACCCCATGAGGAAGAGCTGAAAAGAGAATCATTTCACAGATGAGGCAGCTGGTACATGGTAGAGCCCAGAGGGGGACTCCATCTGCCTGTGACCTAGGCCGCTCCAGCAACTGGACCATCTCCCAAATGCTCTGCTGTGTTCCCTTGAAACCCACTATCCTAATGCCACAAGTAGGTACAAGAGCCCTATCATGGGATGGCCAGAGGAATGAGCCACTGCCAGCCCCCAACCCTAAAGAGAAGAGGAGCAGATTCCCAGGAGCCCTCGGGCTAAGCAGGCCCCAGCCTCCAACCGGAAATTAACTCAAAGGGAGAAATGAGCCAGCCCTGGATGCTGAGAGATGAGGCTGCTTGTTTTCTGTTCTTCATTAAGTAACAAAGGGAAAAACCAACTGTGCATGGTGTGCGAGCTCCCCACTGGCACCACCCTGGACTCCTGGAACATCTTTATCCACTTACCCAGGGATTCAGGAAATTTTCTTCCAAGCCAGTTTTATTGGAGATTTTGGAAGCAAAGCTCACAGCCTCCCAATCAATAACAGATGAACAATGCTCACATCACATTTTTTGGGGAGGACGTTTAGCCCAGGCTTGTCCCATCTGAAGGGCCTGGCCTTGGACATCCCCATTTGATCAAACATTGCTGGGAAATGAAGTTCAGGACAATTCTAGAAACCCGAGTCATCAGTGTGGGAAGCAGTGGGAAGGGGCATCCTGCTCTGGGCTAGGGCCAGGGAAGCTCTGGTCTTGCAAGGGTTGAGGGCAGGCTCACAAGGCTCCCCCTTACCTCCACTCTCACCCCTTTCTCCCCCCGGCTCATCTTCCACATATGCTCAGCACGGGTATCCAATCTGAAGCCCATAAAGAATCAATCAAATCTAGTCTGTGGCTGCGCCAGGGGCTGCGGCGCCAAAGTGCTGATGGAGAGAGGGTGGGCAGCAGGAGCGACGGCACACCTGGCCACGCAGAAGCAGTTTCAGCAGAAACTTGCTTCCCACCCACCCTCCATCCCATAGACACATGGAGCTGGAGAAGATGGTCTGATATTGGGAACCAGGGCCATCTTATGAACCTCCATCTCCCCACCTGCAGGGGGTGTGGGGGGAGCCAGGAGGCCTCAGGGGAATATGATGCTTGAGTTACCATCAGACCATCTGCAGGGCAGAGTCCACAGCTCATTGCCTTCATCTCATCAGCACTTAGGGAGCACCTACAGTATGCCAGGCAGGGGGAACGTGAAGTCTGGGCGGAATTTACAGTCCAGCAATTTTATTCAGCAACTGTTACCATCACAACTCTCTAGAGAGAAAAGAAAAACTGTGTGCATTTGGCGACCCCTCAAGGCATGATGGCTTTCCCCTTGAGCCTTTTTGGAGATTCCATTACCCCCCTGGCCAGGTCATCCAGGCCACCATGCCAAAAAATCTACTAAATGTTTTGGCCCGGCCACAAGCATGTCCATTGGCTGCCAGATACTTCCTGAGCACCAGCTGGGGTCAGGACCCTGGCTGGGCATATGCCCTGGAGGCCAGAGGCAGGCCAGGCCTGGAGTGCTTGATGGTGGAGACATGCCAAGGAATCCCAGGAAAGCATCTGTTTACAGAGAGGGAGCCCCTCTGGCACAGAGTGGAACCAGCCCAGGTCCACAAGGCACAACATTCAGGCCCAACTCTGCCAGTGAATCACTATGTGACTTTGGGCCAATCAGTATTCCCCCCTCTGGACCTCAGTTTCCTCATCTGAAAAATAGGATGGTGCGTGGGTGTTTCTCCCAGTGTAGTCTGGGGGCCCTTTTCTTCAGAATCATTTCAGGGTAGGGGAGATGGTGATGATGCAGTTTCCTGAGCCCTGCAGCAGCCCCTGGCCAGGGTCATCAGGAGGTGGGTTTGGGAACCTGCATTTATAACATATCTCCCTTGGAGAGTCCAATATCCTGAAGTTTGAGCAAGAGCTATGGAGTAGACAGTACCTAAGTAGTTGGCAAGCTTGTCAACTTGGATTCTGGTCCAAAGGCAGGTGGTTGATGGGACTTAGATAGTCAGGGGAGATTTCTTGGAAAAAGCAGACATGAGCTGGGCCTGAAAATATAGTAATAGATGATAATTGTGCAATTGCTGATCAAGTAGCTTCCAGGTACCAGGCACTGTGCTGAGCGCTTTAGGGGCATTATTCATTTAATCATCATGGCAGCTCCATTAGATAAGACCCCTTACCCCATTTCCCAGATGGAGAAACTTGGGCTCATCCAAAGGTTAAGCAGCTTTTCCTAGGTAGTTTGAAGGCCCTCTGAGACATCCTGAAAAATCCTCCCTCATGCAATACTGTGAGCTATTCACAGTCCTCCTGAAACCCGGAGCTGTAGAGAAGGCCTTTCAGGAACGGAAGGCACTGACACCTGAGGCTTGGAGTTCAAGAAGGGACTGTTTCCTAGAACACATTTTTCCTCCCTCAGTCTCTAATACAGTCATTCCCTGACTCATTGTTTCTCTCTGCTTTACTAATTCATGTACTTGTTCACTTGTTAATTCATAGTCAGGGCTCTTTTATTACAAGTGGTAGAAACCCAGTTCAAATTGGCCCAAGCAGAAAGAGCAATGTATTGATACTTTTATCCAAAATGTCCAAAGGAGAAGATATACACAGCTTCAGCCATGACTGGACACAGGGGCTCAGCCATGACTGGACACAGGGGCTCAGCTGTCATCATGAGGAAGCTCTCCCTCCACTCTGGGGCTCTGCTTTCCTTGGCTTCACTCTCAAGCAGATTTTTTGTTTTTTCTTTTGTTTGTAAAGGTGCCCACCTGCAGCTACAGGCTTGCATCCTATGAGCTTAACCACCGCTGATGGAAGAAGAGCCTCTTTCCCAAGAGCACTAGCAAAAAATCCCAGAGAGGCCTCTTATTGGCCTAACCTGAGTCACATGCTCATCTCTGAACCAATCACTGTAGCTGGAGGAGTCAGGGCTCTGATTGGCCAGGACTGGTTCTAGGGTGATAGCATTAACTCTAACAAATTAGACAAACTGAGTGTGGAGGAGACTTCCCCCAAGGAAACTTGGTGTATTCTAACTAAGAGAAAATGGATGGTGAGTGGGCAAAAATTAAGGGGTGTCTTCTGCATAGGGGTAAGAGGTGAGCATTGCACTGGGCTCCTCCCACCCAGACACTTCTACTCTGTCTCTATGATTTCTTCTTGGTTCTGTGATAGAGTTGGGGAAAACCGTCTCTTCTGATTTGAAACTGCCAAGTCATGATACCAACAGCAGATACTCTGTGGCTGAGACAAGGATGCCAGTAGCTACTGCTTCCTGGGCACTCATTGTGTGCCTGGCTAAACACTACACAGTCAGAGCTCCCTTAGTCTTGCCAACAGTTCTCCCTCTAAAGTGGGCAGGGTGTGAGTGTTGTTCCCTTTGACACAAGGAATCCCCAGGGCAGAGAAGTGCAGGACTCCAAGCTATAGCCGCAGCTGCCAAGTGACAGCGCTTGAACTCCACTCTAGTCCATGTGATCCGAAAGTCCACAGTGTTGGTCTCTGGTGAAGACAAATTCTTGCCCACAGGTGAAATTTGATTCTGTTTGGGGTGAGAGAGTGGGGGAGAGGGCAAGGTTGCTAATTTAAAACTGATCAGAAAGAAAGTTCCACGGTTACTTCCTGAGACCCACTCCCAGCTAAACAAAGTCCTGATTTCTGCTGCATTAGCCACGTGGATGCAGTTTGTGTGGGGACAGGCTGCATGGGGACAGGCCTGCAGGGAGCTGGACTTCTTTAGGGCACACCCTCCAAGACTAATCTCCAGCTTCCTGGGCTGTAGGGTAACTGAGGTCAGCAGGCAGCTGGGGAGGGGTAGGAACCAAATGTTTGCAGAGTATCTGCTGTGTTCCTAGAACTGTGCTAGGCTAAGCAGGATACCAGGAATCATGACTGTCATTATCACTGTGGGCGGAATTCTTAGCACGTTAGTGCAGCAAATGGCCCCAGAGGCCACTTTATTCAGGGTTTGCAAACTCATGGCTATTGGAACCAGGCAGGTGACATTCGGAAGGGCATGAGGCCTGGCATGAGTGGGAAATCTTGGGGAACAGGAGAGAATAGACTATTCTCTACAGGGGACAGCTGCCACTCTGTATCTGCTATGTGGGAACATGGGCCCCAGGCTGCCGCATCTTCTGATTTTTCTGAGAGAACCTAGAAGTCTGGATTTTTAGGTGACTATCTCCAGTCTTCAAAAACAGGTTGGGATTTCAAAAGAACACTCTGTAAGCTAAATGAACATGTCCGGAGGTTTTGTGATCTCATTTCACTCTGCCATTGGGGAGGTCAGATATCCAAGGTCACACAGCCAGAAGGGGAACCAGCTCTTCTGCCTTCCAGGCCTGTGGTCCTGACCCTGGGCCAATGAGTCCTTGTGCGGTTCTAGTACTTGGCAGCTCACGTAGCACTTTTGCACCTGGTGTCTCACTCTTCCCCTTAGCCCCAGGCGAAGACAGAGTAAGGACAGTCACCTCCATCTTATAGAAGAGGAAGAAGAGACTCAGCAGAGCTGAGTGTGCAGAGCTGGTAAAAAGACATCTCACCTGAAGTGCACAATGTGAGGGTGGTCAGCACGCCCCCCTGGGTGCAGGGCTCAACTACAACTTGAACTTTGCCTTAGAATTGAAAACAACGAAACCTAAACGTTTGTACCCTCATATTAATTAAAAAAAAAAAAAAAAGACATCAGGCTCCCAGTACAGAAGCTGTTTTCCTGGTCAAGGTTATCTTACAGTCTGGGTTTCAGCCCAAGTCTGGCCTTCCAGAACCTGCAGCCTATCAGGAGAGAGAGGATATGGTTAAGAAACAACTCCGATGAAACATGCTCCGTGGAGCACAAATGTGTGAGACAGACAATGAGGGGGAAATAATGGCAGCAGCTGACTTGGGTCAGGCCAGGGCTAAATGCTTCACATGAATTGCCTCATTAAGTCTGCACAACCACCCGTGAGAGGTCTTTTTATTTTTCTGATGAGGAAACTAAGGCCTAGAGAGGTTAAGAGACTCATATAATATTATATGCAGGAGATGATAGAGTTGGACTTTGCACCTTAATGGCCTGGATTCAGAGAGCTAGTGCTCTGGAAATATTACTGGGAAATGCACAGGTGTTGACACCATTAGGGAGAATGCATAGTGGCCTCCTGGGGTACCTTGAATTCAGAGCATTCCTGGACAGTGCATCAGCATTAGCAGATGCTTGGAGTCAAGAATCTACAGGTTGATTAAAGATCAGCCAAGAACCCAGCCAACCAAGGATGGCAGAGCTGGAAGAGTGCTCTGAGACATGAGATCCCAGCCCTTCAGTGTCAGAGGATGTCCTGAGAGGTTGAGGCTGGCTTAAGACCACACAGCAACTTGGTAGAAGAACTATGGCCCCAATCCAAATATCTCACCTCTCAACTACTACTTTTCCTGCTACCTCCAGCTTTGCTCACACAGTGCCCATGTGTGTTTGAATTTCCATTTCTGGGACTTTCCCAAGGTGGGACCCCAAGTGTCAGAATCCTGCCTGATTCACCTCTTTATTGCTTCATGACAACCCCCCTCAAAATTTACTCTCGTGTATCTGTGGATTGACTGGGCTCAGCTGGCGGCTCTTCTGTTCCACGCAGTGGTGACTGGGGCTGCAGTCATCTGGGAGCCCAACTGGGCTAGAAGAGCCAAGAGGGCACACTCACATCGCTGGTGGTTGATGTTGGCAGAAGGCTGGGGACTGAGCTGAAGTTGTCAAGCAGAGTGCCCACCTGTGACCTGCCTGTGTGTTGAGGGCTTCTCATAGCATGATGGTTGAGTTCCAAGAAAGGTCATCCCAAGAGTGAACAGCCTAAGACACCCAGGTGAAAATTTCAAGGCCTCTTCTGACCTAGCCTCAGATGTTACACAACGTTGTTTCTGCAGGATTTTGTTCAACAAAAACAAGTCACAAACCAACCTAGATTAAAAGGAAGGGGACAATACTAGGTGTAGATATTAGGAAGAATAATTAACCTTTGGAGGCCAACTACGGTGCTATCATTCCAGACACCTCATTAGCCTCTCCACCATAGTCTCAAGGACTCTTCTCCTCTCTTTGACCAATGATTTGGTGTAGTCATCTTGGGGACATATAGGGCACTAAGGTCTAGTATAGTTCCTGACATACAGTAGGTACTACACTTAAAAATATTTGCTGAAGGAAGGGAGAGAGGAAGGAGAAAAGAAAGGGATAGAGGAAGGAAGGGAGGAAAAAGGGGAGAGAGAAAAGGTTTCCCACAAAAGCCAGGTTATAATATTGCCTTCTCCCTGAATCACCAACACATCAAACTCCTCCCCACTTTAGGCCGTGGTCTTGGCTGTTCCCTTTGCTTTGAGAGTTACCCCCACCTCCGTATTTTCCATGACTGGGTTCCTGTTGTTATCCAGGTCTCTGCTCAAAAGTCACCTCCTTAGACAGACCCTGTCTGGCCACCCAGTGTTACTGCCACCACTGACTGCTCTCTTATAACCTGAGTTATTTATTTCAGAGCACTTACTACCATCTGATAATGCATTATCTCATGCATTTATTTATGTAACCGCTCATTATCTGTCCCTCTGTCTCCCTCCTGAAGCAGAGTTTCTCAACCTCAGCACTGTTGACATTTTGGACTGGATAATTCTTTACCGTGGGCAGGAGCAGGGGGGAGTTTTGCTTGTTATTGAACGTTTAGCAACATCTCTGGTCTCTACTTACTAGATGTCAGTTAGCATCCTCTGCTGCACTATAATAACCAAAAACATCTCTAGATGTTGTCAAACATCCAGGGGCAAGGCGTGCGGGTGCGCATGTGTGTACACGTGGGAAATTTGGCCCGGTTTAAAACCAGCATCCTAGACTATCAGTTCTCATACCGTGGCACGCATCAGACACTGGAAGGCTTGTTAAAACAGACTGCTGGCTGCTCCCCATGGTCTGACTCAGCTGGTCTGGGGTGGGGCCAAGAATCTGCATTTCTAATGAGTTCCCAGGTGACACTGATCCTGCTGGCCCAGGGATCACACTTTGAGAACCTCTGGTTGAAAGCTTCATAAGAGAAGGGTGATTTTCTCTCTTATAACCTATGTGCCCGGGACAGTGACTTCTTACTGTTGACCCTCATAAACACTTATTAAACAAACCATTTTAAAATCTCAGCAGTGAGGAGGCCACTCCTGAGCCTCAGTGAGAAATTATCTTGTAAGAGAAGGGGAACATTTTTCGCATTTGGGAAAGGGATGATGTTTTAGAAGCTCTGCCCTCACTGCCCAGAGTGGGGGACAGGGATATCTAACAGGGTTTCAGGAGACATTCTGCAAGTTCACATTTCAGCTGGCTTTGACCTTGGTGGGCTTGATAGCTTGACGACACATCTTGGATTTCTCATCTGGTTCTCTGTAACCCTTTTCTCCCTGTCACCAAAGGGTTATTTGCTATGGGGAGAGCTGACATCAGGGTCACCATGAGGGGTACCCCTCCCCGTGGGGCCCTGATCCATCTGAGAACGGAGAACCTGTCTCTATTCTTTGCTGTCTTATAACTGGAGATTCAGGCAAGAGCTGCTGCCATTAGCTAGTGTGGGTCCACTGGGGGTGAGGTGGCCTCAGGCAGCCAGAATGTTAATAATGACAACCAAGTAGCCACTTCTGGAGCTATCCCTGGGCCAGGCAGAGTCAAGGCAGAGCATGCGTGAATTCATTTGCACCTCGCTGTGGCTCTATGAGGGAGGTGCATGTTCTTGTCTCCTTTTTACAGATGAGGAAACTGAGGCTCTGAGCGGTGACATCCCTTGCCTAACTTTGCATGGAGTGGGAGAAGAGGCGAAGCAGGGATAAAAACCTGTGTCTTTTTGACTTAAGCCTTATTCCCAACCTCTCCACCAGAGTCTCAAACCATTTGGGTAGATGTTTAAAACGTGTCCTATGGGAGGGAAGAAGGTTGGGTGGCAGTATTAGCCACTCTGAAGCTCCTAAAGCCCACCAGGCACCTTCCCTCTGACTGGAAGAATCTTCTCCCAGGGGTCTGCAGAGCCGGCCTCCTGCCCTCCTGTGGGTCTTCCAGGCCTGCTCTGCTCTCTGCAGCACCGCCTCCTCTGACCAAGTCCGCACTTCACTTCTGATGTTTACTGTCCCTCCCTCCCTACTGGAATGCCAGCCCCATGGGGACAGGAAGTCTCAGCTTATTTTGTTTCCGGCTGTATCCCCAACACCCAGGACAGTTCCCAGTGGATATTAGGAACTCATTGAGCATTCATTGAAGGAAAGAAGGGAGGGAAGAGGGAAGAAGGAAGGAAAGAAGGAAATGGACATTCTCAGTTAACCATCAACAAGTTTTTCTGGCTTGGAGCCTGTGGCTCAATCGGCTAAGGCGCCAGTCACGTACACCTAAGGTGGCAGGTTCGAATCCCCAGCCCGGGCCGCCAAACAACAATGATGGCTGCAACCAAAAAATGGCCGGGCGTTGTGGCAGGCGCCTGTGGTCCCAGCTACTTGGGAGGCGGAGGCAGGAGACTCGCTTGAGCCCAGGAGTTGGAGGT